>OY992882.1:93931132-94206132 GCA_963921405.1 Cepaea hortensis | reverse complement strand
TATCATCTATCTCACATACTGAAATAATCAAAATATACCTATGTCCGCGAAACGACAGTTAATAAATAGCATATTCACATCAACCCTTCGCTATTAATGTCAAACCTGGGCATTATCCAAATCACACTAACGCAAAATCAACATATGCTTGATGAAATGTTGTTGGAGAGCTACCAACTGAACTGGCCCAGACCGAATAATAAGAAATGATGTTATTATTATCGGGCATACAGTGGCATCAACACCTTGTGCCACATATATTTAACGGCAGAAGATCAAATGATTTGGCCATCTCGTTAGAATGAAAATTACATAGAAGGTGTAATAATCAAAGGTCCAACGCAGTCATCGCAAGGCAAGAAAAGAATTCTAAAATCAGTAATTTTATTTCCTATTACCCAATCATTTATTAGCCGGCTTCGTGGCTTAGAGGTTATGACTTTTCTCCGTAATCTCGTATACTCTCGTCAGGTAACGTGATGACGGTTCAAATCAGCAGTGGTTCGAATCGCATCGGTATCTTACGGGGTATGTGAGCCGGCCGCTCAGAAAGCAATGGCAAACTACTGAGCGTAATCTTGCCAAGAGATCAACATACAGCTGAAAGATGCTGGTGTTGACAGCTAAGTCCTGTAAAAAGGATATGCTAAACTATATATATATATATAATCATTTATTAATCGTAACAACTGCAGCAGCAACTTCTATTGTCTCATTATATTTACTATTTACCCAGGGTTTTTCCTGACCTTCCTGCCCTTACTAAGCTTGATGGTTCTCAACATCCGGCTCATCGTGGAAATCCGAAAGTCTACGCGATATCTTCAGTACCACCTGGGAACTGACTGGCACATCCGGTCTGTGGTGTCACGTGAAGAGCTGAAGATGACCATGATGTTGGTCAGCGTCATTGTGGCTTTCTTCGTTTGCTACACTCCCTATATGATATACACGTAAGTTGTAATGTATTGTAAGTTACAATCCCTATATGATATACACGTAAGTTGTTAGGTAGAGTAAGGTACACTCCCTGTGTGGTATACACGTAAGTTGTCACGTAGTGTACGTTACACTCTCTCTATATATAATATACATGTAATTTGTCATGTAGTGTATATCACACTCCCTATGTGATATACATGTAAGTTATCATGTAATGCAATTTACACTGTATATATTATGATTTAAACGAAAGCTGTCAAGTATTGAATGTTTTAATCGTAATATGATATTCTCGCAAGTTGTCAAGTGTTGAGTTTTAATCTCGTTATGATATATACGATAGTTGTCACGTAGTGTATGTTACAATCCATTCATGCTATTAACATAAGCTGTCAATTATTGTATGTTACACAACATTTATGATATACACGTAAGTTGCTAACTGTTGTATGTTACACTCCCATATATCATGTAAGTTGTCAATTAGTGTTTGTTACACAGTCTTTGTGATATACACGTAATTTGTCAAGTACCCATGTTACACAACCGTAATGATATACACGTAAGTTGCCAACTGTTGTTTTACACTCTATCATTTACATGAAAGTTGTAATGAATGGTATGTCACACTTACAGTTAATGTTTGAGGACTATATGTTGCACTTGCAACATGAGCTCAGATACAGTGTGGGCCGCAGAATCAAGAGATATAATAAATCCAACATAGAAATAAAGAGCATAACTGATTACTACTTCTTTCCTACGAATGTGGGTCCGTGCTTGTGAATTCATTTATGTCTTTTCGAGAACAGCAACATCATGCACTTCCAATAAGATGGTCGTCAGAAAATATCCCTTATTTAACATCCACATTTATTGCGATAAACGAAAGAGATGTTAGCAATTAAGTTAAATTAAAGACGAAAATGTATCTAAAAGAAAAAGATAAAAGAAACATAAATATAGATATACAATTCCACTTGTTGAGGATACACTTCCCACTCTGCGAGATAGCAAGAGAATGAGAACCGGTGACTGCCTTGATTAATGGTGAACAGCACTCTCGTAGTCCGCGAGATTGCAAGAGAGTGAGAACCGGTGACTGCCATGATTAAAGGTGAACAGACTCTCGTAGTCTGCGAGATTGCAAAAGAGTGAGAACCGGTGACTGCCATGATTATAGGTGAACAGTACTCTCGTAGTCTGCGAGATTGCAAGAGAGTGAGAACCGGTGACTGCCATGATTAAAGGTGAACAGCACTCTCGTAGTCTGCGAGATTGCAAGAGAGTGAGAACCGGTGACTGCCATGATTAAAACTGAACAGCACTCCCGTAATATATTATCATTATCAAGTGTCATGCCGACTGGCATGTGTGATCATGTTTCTCCACATCTTGCGGTCTCCAACGGCATGTATCAGCGCGTGTACTAACTCCCTTCCGTGCCATGACAGGAGACTGTAGAGAATTTTCACTCACTGTCTTTCTCTATCTTTCTTTTCGCAAATTTTTCCAATTGTCATAACATGTTCCATTTTTATTTTGGTCTTATCGTAATGTGGTCAAAAATAAGTAAGACTGCCACTCTTTTATGCTTGGGATAAGTTGTCTTTCCGACGTCGCCTCTCTCAGAATGTCCAGATTGGTCATTTTGGGCGTTCATTGAATTTTAAACATTCTTCTATAATACGACATCTTCAAAGTTTTCATGGATTTTCTACACTTATTTACTAATTACCAAGAATTCGTGGTCATATGTTACAACTAGTTCTATGTAACATGCAAGAATTCTTTGTCTAACTTCCAATGACAAGGATTTATGCATAAGCTGTTCTTTATTTGTTAGAATGCAGTTTGTGCTTGTCCTATTCTGTTCTTTGTCTCTTTAATGCAACGTCCATCCGATTAACATTTATACCACCGAATTTTAATATATTATCATTCAAACGGCAACTGTATAGCATGTTGTTTGTGTTTGTCTCGCAGGTTTCTCATTGCGGTGAAGAAGTTTGACACAAAGGTGGACACATCCCTGACCAAGTGTGAGTCCTGGAAGCATTTTAGATACGCCTGCACCTCTCTGCTGGCTCTGAAATCCTCCTGTAACTTTGTCCTGTACTGCTGGTTCTCAGAGAAGTTCTGGACAACCTTCAAGAGGATATTCTGCCTGCATGTTTGCCTGTCGAAACATTCAGTAAACCAGAACAGTGACTTGAGGAATCACAGCCAGAACCACACCCACCGAATGTCCTCCTACGTGACAAAAAAGACATCCTGCTAAAGTGATCATTTGTAAGGGCTGACACGCGTTTCGCTCTTAACACATCCGCTATGTTACTCCCTACATGAATAAAGAAAAAGAAAGAAAGAAAGAAAGAAAAGAAAGAAAGAAAGAAAGAAAGAAAGAAAGAAAGAAAGAAAGAAAGAAAGAAAGAAAAAGTAAAAGGAAAGAAAAGAAAACTAGTCACGTTTTTGTCATATACCGTAAAATACGTGACGTAAAGGCAGTTCTCGAGATACCGACCACGTGACCTATGGAGGGCTGATTCGTGTATACAAATATGGAGCTAGTACCATATACCCAGTAGGCCTCAAGGCCTGTGGAATGGGACCTGAACTTTTACTGAGATGAAACATCAATGGGGTTTGACAATAACATTGATGGAAGGCATGCTACCAATGTCATACCTGGACAATGACAGAAAAAGAGAAAAGAAAAATGACAATAGAAATGAGATTCCTGAGAAGATTACTCGATGTGTCAAGAAGAGATAAGATCAGAAATGAAGAAATCAGGACTAAAGTGGGGATTATAGCTGCGATAGATTTTATTAGAAGGCAGCAAGTCAAATGGTATGGCCATGCAACAAGGTTACCAACTAATAGTATACCACAACAAGCAATGATGTACAGACCACATGGAATCAGTGGAAGAGGTCGACCACGTAAACGATGAACGCAGGGAATAGCAGAGTCCATTGGAATGTCGATACATGAAGCCCATAATCGGGCACACTCCCATTGTGCGTGTGTTGCCGGGGCCCATAAGGGAAGCAAAGAATAGCAACACTGTAGCCTACCATGCATGTCGTAAGAGGCGACTAAGGAGGCTATGGTTCCGTCGCCCTGCTACTGAGTGAGTGCGTGGCGCGACACTGTGAGCTGTGAGTTTCGTGTGAAATGCTTTTGAATCTGCCCAAGGTTTTTTGGAACGTGACTGCATGTTCGGAGCGATGGCAGCTGGCTATGTCCCAGAGTTAACCGGTTTTTGCCTTATGCAGAAATGCGTGACTGCTGGGCTTCTGGTTGACTGCCACTGCCATCGACGATGAACTGTATTTTCGTGGACTGTGTGGGTGAACATCTAGGAAACATCCAGATGGAAAAATGACTGCCGATTCCATCAGAGTTAAACTGGATGTTTCATGGGGGACTATTGTGTTGACATTCTGGCGGCGGCATTATGCACAGTGTATCTGTGCGGGCTGTTGTTTGTCGAGACTCCTGTCTTTTCCACTTTTCACTTTGGGCAGTGGGGAGCGTTTTATGTGATATTCACTGGCACAGGAACGGAGCATAATGGGGACGACCCGTTGCTGTGAAGTTGGAACCGTGACTAACTAACTAACTAACTAACTAACTAACTAACTAACTAACTAACTAACTAACTAACTAACTCCCATTGTTTATACTTCACCTCGACACTGCAATGTACACGGGGAACAAGATGAGATGAGTTGAAGGCATGTCCTATGGTGTGCACTTTTAGACACAAACATATGCCAGGCAATGACATACTGTGGCGAGGTTCCCTCTCTCGTCGCCTTTAGTTTCCGGACAAAAGCCAGACTTTTTTCAGACATTCTATGTGCTCATGGGAACCCAGGCTGACCCTAGGGTTACACAGGATTGCGAGCATAGCACAAGTTTTCTGCCCAGGTCACGTAGGTGTGCGGGCCAATGAACAGGCTGATAGATTAGATACTGCTGATCTTCTGGGTGAAAAGATACTTTATGAATCTTTGAATTGCTTTCTTTCTTGTCTAAGGTTAATAATCCTTCGCCCTCGGAATACTCACCGTATAAAACCTTTTGCAGATTACGATAGCTATCCATTTTTCTAATATTCTTTAGTGATGTAAGTGAAAATCGCCGGTGTAATACTAGTAACACCACCCATCGAATGCCGAATGGTCTACAGAATTATGTTGCTAGCAACATACACCTAAAGTGCCGCGGTGGCGCAGTAGCTTGCACGCTGGTCATATAATGGAATACACATGGTTTTAAAATGGCAGGGGCTCCCAATACGACCCAGCCTAAAATGGGTACCAGAAAATGTTTTGGTAAATAAAGGAGTTCCGTAGGCTATTGACCAGATCACCCACCCATCGCCGATTGGTTTATAAAAATGTGGGGCTAGCACCATTCACCTTTATTCTCCATAACGTGTGTAAAAAGGTTCTTTACTCTTTTGTTACTGCTGACCTTAGTCTTCTATAGCTGGGTGTTGCCATGTTGCGTGGGAGCGTATCTCGCTTGAGTACTTTCATCTTTATTATATTTAAACACAGAAGCCACAAACAATATGTTGCATGATTTATTGCCTGGTGTATTTAGCTTCATATCGTCATGTGCAAAACAATTTAAACACATTGTTACATGTATTGTTCCAATATGGAACATCTGTTATCCTCACGGTAATTTTAAATTTAACACGAACAAATTGAATTTACTATTTTTGTCTTAACAGTTTACATATTACTTCTCTATTTACTATTTCCATATGGTGGAAATTATAAGCAAAAGATGCATTAGAAGACATAGACAATGTATTATGAAAGTTAAGACAGCTGACCAACGCATAACAGTATAATCAACACCAACTACGCTAAATTTATTTTCAGACGAAAGACAGTATTGGGGAGCTTTGCTCGCAATGTCTTTTCCAGATTAAGTACCACAAGAAGATGAAGAAAATCGACCCAATAATAAATGCATAGAGTGGTGGACTTAGTCTAAAGCTACTGGTTACTACGAAATGGACAGTAGAATTTTACATTTTATGTCTCATTTCTAAGAGGGTTCAACGTGTTCAATGGCCCGCAGGGTCAATTTGCCAGCAGACAAACTGATACCATGGCCAGTCCGCCACTGCACAGAAATACGGAAAGAATGAATTAAGAACAAGGCCAAGCAAACATTGTAAATGTTTGTCGAACTTTCTACTGCCTGCATGCCCCAGGTCATGACACAGGACAGCGTCAGAAGTCGACTTCAGATGACGATTTTAGTAAATTCAATTAATCGCTCGTGCTGTTAACACTTCTCGAAGCCAGATAACATGTTTGAACTTCTGCTAACTACGTTACATTTTATTCTGACAAGTCCGTGACTACAGGGATAAAATGTTTCCTCTCGAGTATTTGACTCATGACATAATACGTCGCATTTGAATAATATGGTTTAATTTGATTCCTCCAAACGTGATTTGTTCTCACTTGCTCCACGCGAAGATCATACAGTTGGCAGTTCCTCAGAAATATCAGTCTTCCCGCCTTATATTAAAGCACTCAAAATGTTTAATTGTATGTACATGTCAGATGTGCCTGATTCAGTCAGGTTTAAAATTATTGAAGCAGAATGTTTAGAATTAGTATTTACTTTGGCAAAGCGCATACAGAGGAAACCAACAAGGGAAGACACCAGACAAATGAGCACCCTGTAATTGCTCAGACGTCGAGGTCGTCGAAAGGATTATAACACTTGCTATTAAACTTCCAGTGTCCAGATGGAGAGGTAGTCGGTTCAAACCCTACATAGGCATTAAGTTGGCTTTAAACGTTGAGTTCTCATTCAGAAAGAAATGGCAAACTACTGAACGTACCTAGAAAATCAACATGGCTTTTAGCGCAAAATCCAGAAAAAGGGCTCAGAACGTGTTGATGGACACCTAGCAAAACAATGGTAAAGACTGTCGACTCGGATTGACAATATATACTCGCAGATTATGTGAAGTCAAGTGACAACATGCTATGATAGCATTAATGGCCATATATTTTATTTTACCTTTACTTAAGTGGCTTTGGTCGAGACATAATGTGTAACCTTTATTATAAATGTCCTATCACACCTCTTATTCAATTGTGTATATGTGTATATAGTATTAGAGTGTACTACCCTTTGTCCATGGGGCCCAGATCATAAAGCTGTTACCTAATGTATGAGTATACTGCGTCTTGTCACTTTATTAACATACGACATTACCCGTGCTATGATTGTGTTACTATTATTCATTATGTTGAAGATATACTAGCTGGTCCATGTTATAATTTTCCTATCAAATGTGTTATTCAAACGTGTACATTTGTAAATAATTATTTCTCAGACATCTTGAGAAGCCGCTGTATCGCAGTGGCTAGACACTCGCCTACCGACGCGTTGGTCATGGGTTCGACTCGCAGCTTGCCAGATTTGGAATTTTAAAATTGACGTAGGCTCCCAGGTCGACCCCATCCTATAATGAGTACCAGTAATGTTTTTGGGAAGTAAAGACGGCGGGCGTGATACTAACCGATCGATCCACGTAGTACTGATTGATCTTTAACAATGTGGGTCCATCACCTCATACCCGATGAGTATAAAGGCGTTTAAAAGGGTCGTGTACTCACTTTAATTACAGACATCTAAGTCTGAACTAACTGCCTTAAGCAGTAATGCGTGGCTGCTTGTTTTCTTGTGACTGCCGCTTCCATCGACGATGACTTTTGTGTTGGCTTTCTGGCAGTGGCATTATGCATAGTATATCTATGCAGGCTGTTGGTGTGTCGAGACGCCTGTCTGTTCCACATATCACATGGGGCAGTGAGGAGCATTGTGTGTGATATTCGCTGGCACAGGAACGGAGCAAATTGGGGATGCCCCGTTGTCGTGAAGTTGGAACCGCCGGTGACTGACTAAGACTACAAGACTAACATATTTTCCAATTGTCATATGTGATCTACCTTCGCATTAAAGAGCTTTCAGTGTTACCAAAATATACTTTATTCGTTATGATGTAATGAAGACAAAGAATTATTTGTGTTACATGAAGCATAATTGTGCGAGAGCGCGCATTTGTCTGTTTTTGTGCATGTGCGTGTGTGTATTACTGGCATCTTACCGTCGACAGACGATAGTATGTTACAATGTTCTTAAACAAAAAGACATAATAACTGCAACCCATGGTGGGGACCAGGACGTCAAGCTACAAGACAAGCCGCGGAAGCTGCCGGATCAACAAAGCAATGCTCTTACTGTCCACCCGTCGGATCCGCTTTGATCCTAGACCAGTTTCCGACCAAGGCTTAGGGCCTGGTTTGCCTTGCCATAATATTTAGTAGCTAGGTTGCATTTCCTATCACTAGGGAAAGCTTGTACCCTCAGCGGCGTGTGGCTAATGGGCAGTTTCATAATACCCCGACACACCGAGCCGAGGATTCTAAATTGGTTTCAGAGGATTTTGAAACAGACCGACTTGCGTTGATTTCAGTTGCATGAGAGTGGTTGTTCAGAAATCAACTGCAGAAGGTAAGCATTGTATAGTAAATTACAATCAGCCAAAAAATGCTGGAGTTGACTGCGATGTTCTGTACAGGACGTGCAACACACACACACACACACACACACACACACACACACACACACACACACACACACACAGATATATATATATATATATATATATATATATATATATATATATATATATATATATATATATAGTAACGTTGTTGTGTCATATGAATAGTTCATGAAAAAACCCTGGGCGGCCAGGGCCGCTAGTCACGAATGTCTGGAAAATGTTACTGAAAGCAGAAGATTAAATACAACGTGTTAAGGAAGAGAGAAACGATCTTGTTTTGACATTAAAAAAAAAGAGTTGCATTGGAGAACATCGCTACGATTGGAAAGGTCAGTGGTAGAACCAGCAGAGACAAACAGAAAGAAATGATGCTTAAAGGAGTAAGACGATGGTATGCGATATGAAAGCTGTATAACTGACCTAGAGCAACGATGACCAAGACGTGAGTGCTAAGACCAAATGGCAGGGTACATAATAGTGGTGATGACAGAATAATATATATTTGAATCGACGAAGACAATATAATATATTCTTGAGATTAATTTAATGGGTGAATGGATGTTGTAGACAATATCTATTTTAAAATAAACATATATCAGAATGAGATAATATAATAACTGCTTTGGGCGGAAGCGGTTAAAACAAAACTTAACACCATGTAGTAGTAGATCGGGCGAAAACTCGATCCTACACCGGTCAGTTGTAACTAAAATGTTGATTTCTCGTCTTTTACCTGGGGACGTCAATTACAATTATTCGCTTGAATGCGAGGGACACTGGTAATATGGAAAGCTAATCCGCACGCAGAAGTAAGTCCAGTGCACTAGACAAAGTAGCAAGTGTATGGACTACGCTTGAGTTAACATTGATCGAAGCCCCAATTTTCTTCTTTAGTGACTGACCCGGGTTCGAATCCACGGTAGGGTGCGGAATTTTTTTTTACTATCAGAGGTGAAAAGGTGAAAAGAAAACCTGAACCTGTACAGTTCGCAGCGGCTGCATTAGGTCAGGCGGCCTTAATTCCTCAGGCTCAAGACACCTCCCCCCCCCCCCCCCCCACACCCTGTCCTACACAGCAAGCTTCTATATGCAGTAGATGACAGACAGTGATTGAAAAATGGTCCATTACTCACACCCGTAAGTTGCCGTGGAAAAGTTGCATGTTCTCAAAATGTTACCTTAACAGAGCTGCTAATGTTGTGCCATAAGTTGTTATTACTGTTGAATCTTTGAATTGCTATGACCAGGCTCTTTCTGACTTTCTGCGAACGGTCTCCATGGATGTTGGTTGACACGTCGTTGATATTAATTTTTGTTTGTTCGCTATTAAGTTCAGAAAATGATTGTCATTGTCGCTGTGTTTCTTGGCAGATAGGTTAACTGTTTATAACATTTATCACTGTTTGAGAAAAGAACCTTGTCATCTTCGTATGGTATCAGTACAACTTTCTCTGTAATATTACTATGGAGAGACTGAATGTCTTAATTTCTCAAGTTTTTCTTCACGTGTTGTATTTTCCATTATGGCCATACAGTTACAATTATTTAAAGACGACGCTTGCTTTCCCCTGATTTATTTTCATTGTGCGGTGAGCATATAATGGGATTTATATAAAACATGCCAGAGAACGCAGTTTATGGTATTAATATAAATAACTTACGTTATGATGATGATACCGTCTCGACAGCAATAAGTCTGAAGGAAAAGCCAAAAATGATAGATATAGTGGTTGTAAAAAAAAAAGGGGGGGGGGGGGAGGGAATAAGCCCGAGTTTGATTACTAGGAAGATTGAAGTATTGATAATAAAAAAAAATAAACGGTTTATGTCTCAATCTGTAAATACACGCATTGGCATTTATTAGCTTGCGGCAAGTACAGAATTTGAAGTCTCAAGACACATGGATACCATCAGATGGAAATTACATCAAGAGATATAGAACTGATTTTGAAGAAGGTAAAGATAATTCCACAGCATTTACAGTTGTTGGTGACCAGTTCTCTTCTTCGTAGCCTTTCCTTCCTAGTCCACAACGAGAACATTCTGTAAACTGTCTGGTATCCACGTTGATGCGGCTAGATCGACCCTAGCAATGGATTGGTCTAGAAAAACATTATCCTGCATCTGTAAGATTGAATCATGACCATTTAAATCGCTGGATAGCACACTAACTACTATGCCATCACATCTCCTAAAGCACATATTGGTTCATGCACCTAATAAAATCTTTTCTTTTGCCAGACTTGTTTCAGCTTACGAATCGGTACATGCTGTTGGAGATCGCAAGATGTAGAGAAGCATGATCGCCAAGCCAGTTGGCAACACACACACACACACACACACGCACACGCACGCACGCACGCACACACACACACACACACAACCACCCCCCCCCCCACACACACACACATATATCTATATATATATATAATCTGTGTGTATGCGTGTGTGTGTTTATAGAGCTCACATTAGGACTGTATTTGTAAAGCATCCAATTTCGTAGTAGCACAGTGTCATGTATGTACTATTAAAATAAGCACTATGCAATACAGAAATACAATGACAAATGAAAATAAACAGAACGCGTTTGTAGTAAGCATAACAAACAAGCGACATACTTTATTAACATTATTACCCAAAGGCACATAACGTGCGCATGAACATAAAATGGAATGAGTGGCGCCAGCCAGTAAATCTATCAACGACTGGCAATATTCAAGATAGATATACATGCAAGCAATGCCATATTTTCTATCATAATGCAGACATGGACACTGTAACATAATGGAGTATTAAATTGTGTTGTAAAGATAATTAATCTTACAATGATAATTGCAATGTAATATTAAGAGAAATAGTGGTAATATACAAGTAAAAAAGACAACTAAAAAGTCAGGAGTGCGATTGTCAAATAATGTATCATGTATATATAAGTGTTAACGCAAAGAGTATGCACATAAAAATAAAGTGATCAATCTCAAAGCAACAATGACGCATACAACAAACTTATCGATCTGCAGTATCACTCTAAACGTGATACGTCTGTTTCACTAGGCCATAGTAGTTAGTACAGGGTGTATTTTTAATGACCGTGCAGTGTTTGAAAATATTGCCGGTCCAAGTTTTGTATTTACCTATTATGTTGCATACATTTTACCGAGGGTGAATACAAAACTTGGACCGGCAATATTTTCAAAAACTGCACAGTCATTAAAAATATCTTATATTTTAACTGACCTAGGACCCAGGTCAACCGAGATATACGTGAGTACCAGGAAATTTCCTTGAAAGTAAAGACGGCAAGGTGATGTTTACCACGCAACAGGTTCAGTGAAGTATCAACTGAGGAACCATTTGAGACCACTCAAAATAAATGCACGTATTGTTTGGTGCTCATAGAAGTTTAAGACAGGAGTAGAGACAAGAGGACACACTAGGTAACATGAACATTGAAAACTATAGTTGGAGGTGACAGGTTCGAATCCCGGTCGGTAACCATAGCTTTACATTTTTATGTTGTCTAGTGTGTCCTCTAGTCTCTACTTCTTTATTCTTGAAAACTATAGTTGGGGGTGACAGGTTCGAATCCCGGTCAGTATCTCTAGCTTTCAATTTAAATGTATATTATGTCCTCTAGTCTCAAATATTTTCTACTACTTCTGTGGACGCCAAACAATACATGTAAGATTAAGCGAAGACGGGTCTATAATATGCGGCCAGAATCATACACCGACAACGTCGCATTATGCAAACAGCGGACCTTTACTTATTTCACTGACAGCTTAGCCTGTGTGCTTGGACAGAATGATTACACATGAAAATATTATATAATACACATACTATATTATGTTATATTATATTATATTATATTATATTATATTATATTATATTATATTATATTATATTATATTATATTATATAATGCAATTATTATATTATACAATGCATAGAGAGGTTATTGCATGCAATTATTAATGTCACAAAATTCAGCCACGTATTTACCAAACTATATACAGACGATAACCAGCTGCAATATTAGGGCTATATTGGCAGAGCGTGGGTTGATTTATCATTGACAGGGGCGCAAGGAAACCAAGCATAAAATGGTCACCAGGAAAGTTCACGGGAAGTGAATGTGGCCGGCGAGATACTGACCACATCAGCCATCGAGTGACAATTGATATAAAAATATGAGGCTGACACCCGATTCCCAATACTCTTGATCAGGGGTCACCAAACTACGGCCCGCGGGCCGGATCCGGCCCGCGACGTCATTTCATCCGGCCCGCCGTCGGTACTCGAACTTGCTTGATATAACTATGACACACGAGACGTTGTGATACAATTTAAATGTAAATATTATGTATATTATTATTATTATTAATAGGAGATCTTTACACCTCCTGGCTGCCCTAGGTTGTTTATTTAGGTGGCCCTATTTATAAATTTTGCGAACCTTATTATGAGATACATTCTATTACCAAATGAAGCTGCCTGCCGCGACTCTACAAGAGTATGGAGTAGCATATCCCTTGATACCCTTGTAAAAAATGTATAAGATGCTGGGATGTTGTGTTGGCGTGCCTATAACAGCCCGGTAAGGCCATGTGCCCGCCTCTTTGGCATTGGGAACAACTTAGGCCGAAGAGATGCTGATCCAAGAGGATCTTGATTGTGGATTGACGATTATAATTATATGCTGTGGGGTGAGTTTAGAACGAACCTTCATAGTTTATATAGGAATATAATAGCTATGTCTGTGCCTGAGAACAATAATGGATTGATATATGCCTGGGAAGAGAGGAAGAGGAAGGCCAAAGAGAAGATGGGTGCAGGATGTGGCGGATGATCTCCAGATGGATGTATCTGAAGCGGGAAATCTTGCATATGATCGAGAAGTTTTCCGGAAGGCTGTTATGGGGGCGAGGTTCTGCAAAGGACATGCTACTGAATGAATGACCTTTATTCCATCTTGTTGTCTGATAATTGCTGGTGTTGTGTATCAGACTACAGTTACAGAGTTGGATGATTATCCATGCTGTGATGAGGATCACTGGTACTGTGTTGGATGACTACCCGTGCTGTGATGGAAGATCACTGGTACTGTGTTGGATGACTACCCAAGCTGTGATGGAATATCAATTGTACTGAGAAGGATGATCATGTGTATGTTTATTCATGGGGATGCCTATTTTGTCATTGCATCTAATCATGAATTTTATTTATTAGTGCATTGGCATTATTAATCAGATGTTGTTGTATCTTTACAATTACATTATTCTGATTCCCTGTACGCTGACCTGAATTCCTTCTGATATCTCTAAATCGTTGTTTAAACTTGTTAGCCGTAGAGATAGAATGAAATTCTCTTTGTCTTCTTATTCCTCTCTTCTTCTACGGCCCATGAACAGTCGGCGTTTTGCTATTATCTCTATCATCTCTGTGCGGTTACACAAAGGTACCTATAAACTGTATATGTACCTTTGATGAGCTGTAGCATTACCAGTGACCCCTAGTCCTCTGCTTTTCTTGTGTTTCAATAGGATTTTAATTATGTTTCTAATGTAATGTATTTCTCATTTTCAGATCCCGTGTACTTCACCCTTAATTATGGCTAGTAGGAAAAGAAAAGTGGACGCCGAGTGAGGAGTAAAGTACTTCTTTGTGGAAACAAAGGACCAGAAAACCAGCTGCGTAATATGCAGCGAAAGTGTTGCCGTTTTGAAAGAGTACAATCTTCGGCGTCACTACGAAACAAAACATCCATCAACATGTTAAAAGTTTTCTGGAAAATTACGCTCTGGGAAATATGAAACCATTAAACGTGGTTTTGAAACGCAAAGAAATCTCTTCACGAGAAAATTTGCTGAAAATGAATCTGTCACTCGTACAAGTTACAAAACAGTGCATGGGATGGCAGAACGAGGAAAACCGTTTACTGCTGGCAACGTCATTAAAGAGTGTGTGTGATCGAAGCAGCAAATGACTTGTGTCCTGAGAAAGCCGATTTGTTTGGAACTATCAGCCTTTCGGCAAGTTCAGTTGTGCGGAGAACAGAAGAACTTGGAGAGAACATAGTGCTACAGATACGCGAGAAAGCTAGGAACTTGTTGTAGTATTCTCTGGCGCTGGATGAGTCTATTGATCTCTCGAGTACGTCACAACTTCTCGTGTTCATTTGTGGTGTCAATTTGGATTTTCAGATAACGGAAGAGTTGGCTTCCGTTTGCAGCATGCATGGAACAATAACTGTGAATGTCATTTTCGTGGAAGTGGAAACAATTTTCCAAGACTATAACCTTCGGTGGAATCAGCTTCGAGGTGTTACAGTTGATTAGGGAAAAAAACATGACTGGAGTGAGGAAGGGTCTGTTGGGGCAGATCAGGACTCATTTGGAAGATTTGCAAATTCCGGGCGCTCTGTTCATACACTGCATCGTACATCAGCAAGTACTCTATGGAAAATATTTAGATATTTCTTGTGTACTGAAACCAGTAGTTTCTGCTGTGAACTTCATTCGGGATCATGCACTCATTCACCGTCAGTTCTAGGTTTATCTTGAAGAAATTGATTCTAATTTCTGTGACTTGCCTTATCACATAGCAGTCAGGTGGCTCAGCTGCGGTAAAGTTCTGCTTCGTTTCTACAAGCTCCGAAACGAAATAAATGTTTTCCTCACTGAAAAAGATAAAGCTCATTCACAGCTGTCAGATCCTACCTGGCTGTCAAAGTTGTCAATTTTAGTCGATATGAATGAACTGAACTTGAAACTTCAGGGAAAGGATTAGCTCGTCTGTGATCTCTACAGAACCATTAAAGGATTTCGATGAAATCTGTCATTGTTGGAAGCACAACTGGAAGGAGAAAACCTTTCTCATTTTCACTGTTTCAAAGAGTTTGGAGAGATTTTCAAATCTTGACCGATTTGAGAGTGACATCCTTCTGTTCCAGAATCCGTTTGATTGTAACCTTAATTGTGTGCCAGTTGAATTACATTTGGAGCTCATTGAGAAGGAAGTACCGCTGCTTACCTGATGATGAGTTTCCGAAACTTACGAAATTTGCCGCTGGTATGACATCATTGTTTGGAACAACATATGTCTATGAGCTAACATTTTCAAAAAGGAAGTCTGTGAAGTCACCACATCGAATGAGATTGACTGATGAACATTTGAAAGCAATTCTCTTGATTGGATGCAGCAATTCCAAACCAAACATTGATGGTATTTTGAAAGCCACACGTCAGTTTCACAAAACTCACTATCCTCTTTTGCTGCTTAATTTGTGAGATTCGTATATGTGCACAATATGTCTGATGTAACTATCTGTTTGCTAACGTCGCCTTCTTTGATAACTTTGTTTAGTAAATAAATATAAATATGTTGGTTGTCATTGTTTGTTTGTTTGTGTGCACTGCACGCCCTTTCCATGATTAACTTAGTTTTTGGTCTTTTTTTTCCCAGAGCTTTCGTTCTAGCTTAAAATTATTGTTAAAGTTAGTTGCATATCCTTTACAGGATGTTTTCAGTCAACACCAGCATTGTTTACCATTGCTTTTCGAACGACCGGCACCCATAACACTGCTGCCAAATCGCTCGCAGTTGTATTTCGAATTTGGGTATACGGGATTACGAACCGCATCCGTAAGGCCTTCGCCACGGAGCCCGGCGCAAGTATTGTACAGAATGAGTATCCGGCCCGCGCTCGTCATTTTGTCAGTTATCCGGCCCGCCGTGAAAAAAGTTTGTTGACCCCTGCTATTGATGATGTGAATAAATGAGTCATTAACTTAATAAGAAGGGAAGTAACTATACAGCAACTACAAATTATACAATACTAATATTATCGCCCTTTCATCTCTTTCTGTTGTATCTTTTAGCTTAATCCTCAATCTATGGAGGAAGGCAGCGGTCGCTTGGTGTAACGGCTAAGATGTTACGCTAACAACGGCATGCGTGCGGTGGCACGATGGTTCAATGTCAACCCTCGACGTTAGCTACTATTGAGATATGCTGGTCCTAACATTTCACATGCCCACAGCTACGAGAGTTCTTGTGTTATTTTAAAGGAGGAAGGACTATAAACACAACGTTTGTAATGCTTGGTTACAACTAGGTGTTTATTGCTTTTGCTATTTTGATAACCCATCTCTGGTACGGGTCGCACTTCTACTGTTTCCACGATCCTAAAATACCAACGATGTTTACAATATGTTTGTTAAGGGCAGTCTTGATGATGTAACAAGTTTCTCCTATCTTAGACTTATAATAACAGATGATGGCAGAAGTGAAATAGAAATCAAAAAGAGAACAGGAATGGCCAAAAATGTTTTCAACAGCATGAAATCATTATTAACATCTAGATAGATTAACAGCGCATTAAAAATTAGAAGTTTCAAATGCTACGTATATTCAGCGCTACTGTATGGTGCGGAAGCCTGGACATTGAACAAGCAACTAAAAAATCGCATAGAAGCCCTGGAGATGTGGATATACAGACGAATATGTCGTATTTCATGGAAACAAATACATTCAAATGCAGAGGTTCTAGAAAAACTGGGAATGAAGGGAGAGTTAATGAAAGAAATAAAGAGGAGGCAAATAAAATATTTCGGCCACGTTAAAAGACATGATACTCATATAAGAACCATACTGGAGGGCAAGGTTGAGGGCTAGCGAACAAGAGGTAGACAACGATACAAGTGGGAAGATAACATCAAGAGATGGACGAACATCAGCCTAACAGAATGTACAGTCAGGGCGCGAGACAGACAGTTTTGGAGATCCATTGCACCAACTTTCATTGTGGATATGGCACCTTATTGGTTGATTGATTGATTGATCGATTGATTGATTGATTGATTGATGACAGAAGAATGTGCCTCGATGTAGTTTGATAAAATCCATCATTGATATTGCGCCTAGTTGCTTCCTCACGTCACAATTGCTGATCCTCTCACTTCCTGCAGCACCATGTATTCTTCACAAACTTCATAACAGCACAGTTTGTTAACAATAAAGATTGAGAATAACAACATTTGTGTATATAACTCAGTGGCGAACTGGCCAGGGTGTCTGTCAGATTACCCAATGATAAATTTGCTCTATGGGCCGCCTTAAACATAGACACACTGTTAAAAATAGATAAGTTTGCCCTATTGGCCCCCTTAAACATAGACACACTGTTAAAAATAGATAAGTTTGGCCTATTGGCTTCCTTAAACATAGACACACTGTTAAAAATAGATAAGTTTTCACGGTATAGGAAATAAAAACAGATGGGTAGCGTAACTCCAGCGAAAATGTGAGAGAGAATAAACACAGACACATGCATATCTCTCACTCTTCCGCAGGAGTTACACGTACCTAGACCTTGTAGTAAATTTGTCTTCTGGTTACCAATAATTTTTTATATGCTGTCCGCCACTTATAGACATGTAAGGAATGAATTTACAATCTGAAAGCAGTATTTATTAACAAAATACAAATAATTGCATGCAGACAATATCTTTGAAACTTAAGGGCAGGGAATGAAAATAACTATGTGGAAGCAAATACTTCTACAAGACATCTGGGTCATCGAATATTGGGTTGTCGTATCTGGCGTTGTCGGAGGCTTTGAAGGCATCGTCTTCTTCTTCATTTGCACTGAGTCGGGCAAATGAGATGTTGCTTTCTGAATTCTGCAAAAAGGAAATACAGTAGTATGGAATAACGTTTCCAACAATAGATAGTACTAATATAACAATGTAACTTTGGCTGTTGATAATAAAATATAAGAAAATAAAGACTATAAAAAGACACATGCAGCATAAATATGTAAAGTTAAAGAAAGGCGTCTGTGGCTTAGGGGATAGGGATTGAATTATCACATTTGCCCGACACACCGGGCCGAAGGTTCGAAATCTGTGGGGAGGGGGGGGGGGAGAGATCGCTTTCCGTTCATTTCGATGGTTTGAGGGTCGGCTATTCAGAAAGTAATGACAAATAACTTTATGTAAAATTGCCAAGTAAATAACAACCATCAGCTAATAAATGCTGGGGTTCATTGGAAAGTCCTGTAAAAGACATGCAAAAAATTAAAGGAAAGATCCTGGAATAGTGTTGGTCATAAGCTGCTGATCCATATTGGCAAATGCTAATGGGCACATGATCAGTGACCTGGTCAAGATCACGTCTACTTTTAAGGGCACTTCCTGGTACCCACTTAAGGCTGGGTCGACCTGGGAGCCCAGGTCAATTAAAAACAATATTCACCACAATGGGGAATCGAGCACATACTCACAGGGTAGGAAGGCAAGCGTGTTAGTCTTTGCGCTACCACACCACCCTTCACATACCCATCTGCTGATATTTTCCCCCATGACCTCTCCATATTATTAATGTAATTATCAAATTAATTTCTGCATATGATTTGAGGTCACCCACTATTTCGCGTGACGTATGCGTATTTAAACCTCTCCTACATACTATTTGTAGTTCACATAAAAAGCACATGCGAAAGGAAATGTTTTTCAGAATGTGTCAACATTTGCCATCTAACACACGACCGCGGCATTTAGGTCATGCCCATGTGTTCCCCATCTTCTCAGGAGATGTCGAAGAACTTGTAAACCCATATTTCCATTGCCCACTTGGTTACAAACGCTTTTGCAAGCGTCATCTACAGTAATATTTTCTATTAGTACCGAATTGGATGTCTGATTTCATTTGTCGCAACCTTCAGAAGAGTTTGAAATCAAGAGTAGCATTAAGCAAGATTTTGTACTTGTTCTTAACCTTTTTGGAATATATTTTTCACTTCTACTGAAATATGCTTTTCGTTATCAGGATGGCGGCTTCCACAATGCTCAGAGATTGAAGGCCAATACCAAAATTAGGAGGGTACTGATCAGAGAGTTGCTGTTTGCAGATAATGCTGCAATTATGACTCATTCTGAGGAAGAATTACATAACATCTGCATTCCCAAATGCTTGTTCTGAATTTGATTTAATAATTAGCAAAAAGAAGACACAGATTATGTCACAATGTGCACATGAGGTATCATCAACCTTTATTGACGACGCCAAACTGGAGATAATAGACCATTTTACATATTTAGGATCAGAGGTAAATAGCAAATTATCCCTAGATCAGGAAATCAACATCGGGATTGGTAAGGCAGCAACAACAATGAACAGGTTAACAAGAAGAATCTGGGAGAACAGGAAGCTTACTGCCAAAATAAACATCCTTGTCGATCAAACCTGTGTCCTTAGTACTCTTCTTTATGAAGCCTGGACAACTTACTCACACCAAGAGAAAAGTTTAATCAGCTTTCAAATGCGGTGTCTGCGAAGAATACTTGGTATTAAGTGGCAAGACAAGATCACAAATACTGAAGTATTGGAAAGATCAGGCTGTGTGACGGTTTGTTCCATGCTCAGTCTTCGTAGACTTAGATGGATAGGACACGTTAGGAGGATGGATGATGGTAGGGTAAATAATGACATCTTTTTTGGTGAATTACAAATGGATAAGAGATCTCGGTGTTGGCCTCTACTACGATACAAAGATGTGTGTAAGCGGGACATGATTGATACAGGCATTGATAATGCACATTGGGAGCAAGTCGTTGCTGAACGTTTTGCATGGAGGGGAAATGGAAATAAAGAAAAATGGAATAAAGACAAATGAGAAAATGATTGCAGATATGTCACACACTGAGCGCGTGAGACGTAAGATGGTGCGTGATGCTGGAAATGACGATGTGTTCACGTGCAACCATTCAGGACAAATACCTACAGCGCGAATTGGTCACATTCGCTACCGCAGTAGGTTGCAAGTTATTATGCCCTTTTTTATTGCACAATATAACAAACTTTCGTCTGTCAAGACGGCAAGGTGCCAAGTCGCAGCCTTAAGCACTCATATACCTGGTGTGTCTCATTACAGTTTGTACTTAGAACACATTTAAAAAATAAAGTATATGATACCATCAATAAATGCGCCCCACATACCACCGAGAAGCAATATGCAGCTTATGGCTGTCGTCTGTTGGAGTAAATCCTTGCACTCCAAACAGAATGGTGTTATCAACGGAAGAAATAATTTCTCAAATTTGTGCAACATACACAGTGTAGGGAGACTTTACAAACACTCGGTATTTGCGTTTCCTCGTGCATCAGGTGATTGTTTACAATGTTCAGTCTCTCTTGCTCAGTTCCAAGTGTTAAATAAAAGAGTGTTTTCAGTATAATTATCAGTAAATTAACATAACCATGCACAAGGATGGAAGAATATTCTACAACTTACCGACTCCGAGCTCTTGAAGATTTTAAACACACCCTCATGGTGTTTCTTAATATAGATGACAGCACCAACTAGAGCCACAACCACAACAACCACTACTGCAACCACGCACACTATTATCACAATGGACTGAAAAAACGTAAAGACATAGTTAACGAGGGCACATAAATATGAAACTCATAAAATATTGTGTGCATTTATGATTATTGGATGTTGAAACATGGGCATTATGACTGCTGTATGGAGTGAAAGCAAGGACATTATGACTGCTGCATGAAGTGGAAACATGGACATTATGACTGCTGTACGGGATGGAAACAAGGAAATTATGACTACTGTATAGAGTGAAAGGGTGGACATTATGACTACAGTATGAAGTGAAAGGGCGGGCATTATGACTGCTGTAAGGGTTAAAAAGATGGACATTATGACTACTGTATGGGTTAAAAAGATGAACATTATGACTACTGTATGGGCTAAAAAGATTGAAATTATGACTACTGTATAGGTTAAAAAGATGGACATTATGACTACGTTATGGATTGAAAGGCTGGACATTATGACTGCTGCATGTGAGCAGTCCCAATCCATACTTAGTTACTGAAATAATGATATGTTGATAGAGTATGAACAACATTCCTTGTTCCATGTACGAGTAAATTTATGTCATAGTCTTTAATGCGCCAAGTCTCATCTTGGATTTCATCACAACTCCTTGCACGTTATATTGAAGCGACTGGCTTCTGACATAGTGATTTCGAAGTACCATAGACGACTTTCTCTATTAATAGTTCTGCCATTTATTGTGAGAACTGATTCTTAATAATCTTATTGTCCAGAGAGCATCTTAACAAATACCCTTAATTTACAGGGTGTATTTGTAATGACTGTGAGGTTTTTGAAAATATTGCCGTTCCAAGTTTTGTATTTACCTTTTTATGTTGCATGAGTTCACAAAGGGTAACTACAAAACTTGGAATGACAATATTTTCAAAAACCCAAAAGTCGTTAAAAATACACCCTATATTTGATGACACCACCCATCTCTTTGCACCAATCGATCACTTTGTTTACTGTGTCTACCAACTCGTGTGAAATTGGCGTCATATCTCTCCCCTGCCTACAAGCAAGGATATCATCTACACATGTCAGTATCCTTCAAATTCCTGGTGCTTCAGTGCTTACAATGTTGCTTGTGTAAACACTGAATAGCACTGGTGAGATTGCAGACTCTTGTGGTAATCCGGGGTGTAACAATAACAGAAGCAAGGAAGTTATAGAATAACTCTATGTAACAAAAAGCCTGACTGCTCTAAATAATGCAATATTACAAGAGCGGTGCTGAATAAAATACCAATGTTGAAAGATAATATACTTTCTTCTTCTTCTTCTTCTTCTTCTTCTTCTTCTTCTTCTTCTTCTACTTCTTCTTCTTCTTCTTCTTCTTCTTCTTCTTCTTCTTCTTCTTCTTCTTCTTCTTCTTCTTCTTCTTCTTCTTCTTCTTCTTCTTCTTCTTCTTCTTCTTCTTCATTCGTTCGCCTGAAATATGTTTATAACTGCAATGTTGTCTCTTGTATGAATCCAACAGTCTTTTTTAGTTCACTCAGCTGTCCATAGAGTTTGTCTTCCACCGTTGTCTCTCTAGGCCAGACGGTTCGCCTGAATTCACATTTATATTGTTATATGTAAGTAAAGTAAAGGATCCTGTTACACGCCTAAAGGCGAATTGCGTACATGGTGCTAGACCCATATTTGTATAGACCAACCGGCACTTCGTGGGTGAAGTGGTCAGTCTCACACAGGCCGCCTTTACTTCCGAAGAAATGTCCTAGTACTCATGTCTGGCTGGGAACCGAGTTGATTTTAGGAAATTATAATCCATTCTGATGCGAATTGAACACATGAACATCCGGCCGGCAGCGTAGCGTCTAGCCACTGTGCTACTGTTGCAATCAATACAAAGTAAACTTGCAACCAAGTAAATTGATATACATCATATGTTGTGCGACTCTTGCGCATGTGGTATTATTTCTGGATTTTGAAGGTCTCGTAACACTATTAAATAATTTTGCGTAAAGGGATATTTGATGCTATTAGGAAGCTAATGGGTATTTGATGCCGTTAAAACGTACGGGTGTCTCTCCCTCTACATCAGTGGTTCCCAAGCTTTTCAAGCAGGGGGCCATATCTACTATTTTCGGCAGTTAAGGGGGCCACAATGTTATAAAATTATAAAAGTCGTGCAATATCATTCTTACCTTTCTTAACTTAAATTTTAAATCAGTTTCGAAAATCGCTATTAATGTAATTAATTTACAATTGTAACTGTTCTTCATAACCGGTTACTTAAGTTCAGATGCCTGTTTATCAATGTGTGGGCACAAATCTGTCGTGCTCAAAGTCATAAGCGCATCTAGGTTACTTTCGGTGAGTCTGGAACGTTGCTTGTTTTTGGTTTTTTTATAACGATCATTGCGGAAAATGACTGCTCGGGGCCTCGCGTGCCACTTTCTGACAGCTGACGGGCCATAAGTGGCCCGCGGGCCGTCGTTTGGGAACCTCTGCTATACATCAATGAAATTTACGTCTATGGCATTCATAGAAAAGGGGAAAAAAATGTCTATAGCACACTTACATTAGACTTTTGTCCATCCTTGGAAGCCCCCACTTGCACATTATCCTGTAGAAATAGAACAGGGAAAGGTAACACACTCTAATGTGCTGGTCTGGCTTGCTTATGAGTTAACATACACAATATCTTGAACAACTTAACATCTTCTGCTTCTGGTGACACAGCTGCTATCCCTTATGTATGGTCGAGACAGAAACACAGAGCTGATCCACAACAATCTGGTGATTGTGTGAGATTGCAAAACATGACCGCCCACGTTTATCAGCATTGCACATGATGCTGATGATACCGAAAGTAAACTATTGCACGATGTCTGGCTTAGCATATTTCGCTGCGTATCGCGAGGTGAAAACTGCAGAGTTATATTTCATTATGTGAAAAAAATGAATGATACTTATGAAATATGAAGTACAGTATGCTTCTGACAAGATGCAGCGAAATGTGCCAGGCAAGAACAGTGCAACAATCTTCCTACCATCTCTATGTTACCAATGCCAAACCTGGACAATGACAGATAAAGAGAAAAAAAATCACAGCAACAGAAATGAGATTCCTGAGAAGAATACTCAATATATCAAGAAGAGATGAGATCAAAAATGAAGAAATCAGGACTAAAGTGGGGGTTGTAGCTGCACTAGATTTTATTAGAAGGCAGCAAGTCAAATGGTTTGGCCATGCAAGTAGGTTACCAGCTAACAGTATACCACAACAAGCAATGATGTACAGACCAGATGGAAATAGAGGAAGAGGCCGACCACGTAAACGTTGGACGGAGGGAATAGCAGAGTCCATGGGAATGTCGATATATGAAGCCCATAATTGGGCACTCTCACAATGTTTATACTTCACCTCGACACCGCAAGGTACAAGAGGAACATGATGAGATGATGAGATGATGAGAAGAACAGTGCAATATTTCGTTTATGGCGTGGTTTAAATACACTAAGGGAATAGATAATTTTGAAAGACTAACCACCTATACCTCCTTGCTCGCAGGCCTACACAATGTGATGACGCTGCCATACACTGACCCAAGGCTGGCATCTGCTTCCAGACGTATATAATAATAATATAGGAATAGAATCAGTTGAGTTGAGCTGAACTAAGAGACGACATCACTGCAGTCAGGACATTCCCGCACACGCTATATCCCTCGTTCAATAGCCAGCGAAGAGTCATACTGCTAAAGGTTCCAACTGCCATCTAATTGAAAGTTTTCCTAGTCCTCCTCCTCAGTTCTGAGATTTGCCTAGAGCCCCCGCCGATCCCCCGCCATATCATTCTCTAAACATGCAGGTCGGTTCCACCGCTTTCTCCCTCCACCTAGTCCCACGGGCGTCTGACAACCTCTCCCTTGTCCATAGACATTATACCACCGAGAGGTGCATTCCCTGCCAGCATATCAGCCTGTTCATTCCCCCGCACTCCCGCACGACCAGGGCAGACAATCCATACAATTCTTACAATCCGTGACCCCCGAAGCGATTCTACACGAATAGAATCAATAATGGAAAAACGGTAAAATAAAGTCTACTTTACAACAGATTCAATAATAACCACTTACAGATCTGACTATCGGTGCCTCTGTAAGGTGGACTACTCCGTTGAAGGATTCTATATTCCCACGGACTATCTTCACGCCGTTTGCAAAGAACTGGGGACAAACCAATTATACAAATGTTAACATTTGGAAATATTCACACAATACATCGCATGTGATAAATAATGAACTTTCCTGTTGTTGTATTGTTGTTGTTTTTTTTAACGTTAGCTTGCTTTGGACCCAAGCGTAGTCTATACACGTGTTCCTAGTGCACTGGGCTGAATTTTGCGTGTAGATTAACGTTCCTTATTACCAGTCTCACTCGCCATCAGACTAACCCACTCCGGTTTCTGAGGTACTTGTAAGTTACATCTCCAAGTCAAGTACAAGAAATCAACATCTTAGTTTAACGAACCGGCGTAGGGGTTGAACTCGCTACCTCGGTATCGGCACAACGGAAGTTTAAGAGCGATCCCTCTTATCCATTCGGCCATAGTGACCTCCAACTTTCGTGTTTTGAAAATGCATACACTGAGAGTTAACAAAATCTGTGCCTCACCATCAGATGCCCTTCCAAATGGCATATGGTTTCTTGTATATCCTCATTCACAGCTTTTTATCTGACCAATCAATTCTAGTGATGGTCTTTCTCCACGCCACCGTCTAAATCCATCCAGCATCATTTATCTCTGTCTGATTCTGCTTTTCTATCAATTCATCACTATCCAGGATCATTTATCTCGGTCCGACTCTGCTTCTTCTATCAATTCATCTCTATCCAGGATCATTTCTCTCGGTCTGACTCTGCTTCTTCATCAATTCATTTCTATCCAGGATCATTTCTCTCTGTCTGACTCTGCTTCTTCTATCAATTCATCTCTACCCAGGATCATTTTTCTCGGTCTGACTCTGCTTCTTCTATCAATTCATCTCTATCCAGGATTATTTCTCTGGGTCTGACTCTGCTTTTTCTATCAATTCATCTCTATCCAGGATCATTTTTCTCGGTCTGACTCTGCTTCTTCTATCAATTCATCTCTAACCAGGATCATTTCTCTCGGTCTGACTCTGCTTCTTCTATCTTTTTGTCGTCTCACTGTTTTCTAATGTCTCCTCTTATTACGTCAACAATGATAATTGTTTGCCTTTTTCTTATAGCTGTATAAATAGTTGTATACAGTCACCAAGATGCAGACTAAAAGAAGACAAGCTAGGTAACCGTTTTATGAACAATTACACTAGAAACCTCGCCAGCAAGTGTCGTATCATGGCTACTCAGGTATTACTATAAACTGACATTTGCACACATGTGCCGCAATCCGCGGTCTGCAATGAAACTACACAACTCATTAGCAAAAGCTTGTAGCTTTTCATTACCTAACACGGGGCTTCATTTTCCAGAATTTCATACAGATTTGTGTGCATCTTTGCAGAACTACTCCTAAGTTTGGTTCCAGGAACATGATCGACTGAGGGGCAGAGAGAGAGAGAGAGAGAGAGAGAGAGAGAGAGAGAGAGAGAGAGAGAGAGAGAGAGAGAGAGAGACAGACAGACAGACAGACAGACAGACAGACAGAGACATAGAGAGAGACAGACAGACAGAGCAAGAGAGAGACAGACAGACAGACAGACAGACAGACAGACAGACAGACAGAGCATAAGAGAGATACAGACATACAGACAGACAGAGCAAGAGAGAGAGAGAGAGAGAGAGAGAGAGAGAGAGAGAGAGAGAGAGAGAGAGAGAGAGAGAGAGAGAGAGAGAGACGCACATTGCAGTGACTCGAAACATGCGAATCTCTCTTATGTTGTAACTGGCTAACTGGTACTTTTACGTCCTGACAGACGATAATTTGTTATATTGGATTATAAAAGTTAGTTGTATATCCTTTACCTTACGTGGCAGTCAATCCCAGTATTTATTGGCTGTTTGTGATTTCTTGGCAAGTTTACATTCAATAGTTTGCCATTGCTTTCTGAACGACCGGCACTCATACCTGTGTGTGGCAACCAACCCAAGGCGGTCTGTTTCCAAATCGCACGCAGCAATGTATCGCACGCGGTATGCGGGATTACAAGGTAAAATTAAGGTAAAATTAATTCTGTATCAATCATGCCGCGCTTACACACATCTTTGTGCCCTTGTAGAACCTGGATCTGAGATCTTTTACTCATCTGTAATTAACCAAAAGATGTCCTTTGGTATTCTACCATCCTCCTAATGTGTCCTATCCATCTAAGTATACGAAGACTGAGTATAGAACAAACCGTTACACACCCCGATCTTTCCAGTACTTTGGTACTGGTGATGTTATCGTACCACTTAATACCAAGTATTCTTGGCAGACACCGCATAAGAAAGCTGTCAAAAAGTTCTCTTGGCATGAATAAGTTGACCAGGTTTCAGTGTCATAAAGAAGAGTACTAAGTAAACATGCTTGATAGACCAGGACTTTTATCTTGCAACAATGTGACGACTGCTACAGTCATTTTTACCCCTCTATTGTGTATCTACCTTGAAGAGGGAGAGGGGATTGTGTGTTCCAGTGACCCTAAGAGCTATGTCGACGGTAGCATAGCTACTCGGTCTCCAATATCGGACAGGACAGGGACCAGATAAAGAGATATCCAAACCTGCTGCCTTGTGAGTAGACGGGAGACAGACGAATGTCAGAAAATGAAAACCAGAATAAGCTTATTGAAGACGGGTGTGCTAAGCCACAGGCTTGACGAAACAGTGCACCACAACTCACTAGATGATGGTGTCAGTCACGTTGACAAAAACGCTAATGCACTATGTTGCATCACCTTAGATCACTTGTCACAGAGAATTTTTTTTTTTTTGTTTTCCGCGTTTCCATCCTGTTTTCAGGATATTGCGGTCAACACCAGCATCTTTCAGCTGTATGTTGATTCCTAGGCTAGATTACGCTCATCAGCACGCCACGACTTTCTGAGCGACCGGCTGCATACTCTCATAAGTCACTAGCGTGACTCGAACCACTTCTAATTCTCGTCCGCTCACGTCGATCACGAGAGTATTCGGGATTAACGGAGAAAGCTGCTAACCCCTCGGCCAGGCAGCCGGCTTGTCACAGAGAATAGTAATATTAAACCAGCCTTGCAAAACGCATTCCCATATTGGCATTGCCACGTTAAGACCTTTCACGTGACACCTACAAGCCTTATCTGCCAAAGGATCACTATGGCTAGTATTGTGCTAAACAAAACCGCTCACCTCTTTCTGGTCATTTTGAGTGATGTTGATCAACTGCCCACTCAGAGAAACTAAGTGACCCGTGATGTGGCTATCAGTGGAATTGTCATTATTGCCTTGACCGCCATCATCTTTGGTGTCTTGATAACTGGGCAATCTAAACACGTAACCTTCCACAACAAGTTTAGACAAGTCCAGGCTCTGCCATTCCTGAATAGATTATAAAGAGTAAAATATCAGTATACGGTGTGTTCTTAAAATCTGCATACAGTTTTTTATTTAATTTTCACCAGAATGGACATACGAGGGGGATTTCAAATGAAAACCTTAAATGTATATTTGTATGTGTGAATATATTCTGGAAAACAAGGAAGGAACAAGTGTATCGTTTTTCGATGTAGTCACAACTGCGTTTAATGCAAGTCCTCCAGCGCCGATAAAATGCTTGGATTACTGTGGTACATAAATTCTATGGGGTGACTACTCAGTGTGCCTGACCTGGTCATGAACAGTCTGTCACAGAAGTCACACCGGTTTGAAACTTCCTACTCCACTCATGCACTTGCTGGACTGACAGGCATGCATCACCATACTGAACATTCATTCGCTGATGACTTTCTGTAGGTTTGACCCCTTCACTGATAAAAAAGGGATAACAGAACGCTGCTCCTCTTTGGTGTATGTCAAAAGTGATACGATCATCTTTAAACTTTTCGTATGACCTCACCGTGTTTTTGTTGTTTTTGCATCGTGATGTCACGTTCTTAACCATCTTGACATCATTAACAGCAATATTGACAGGTTACAAGACAATGACATGGTTATTGTAAGTTCTATCACACTTGTAAGGTTTTAATTCTAAACCCCTGGTATTTGCGGTAAAGATTTACAGCAAACGCCTGAATGCTTAACGCTTTAATGTTTCATCAATTACTCTGACAGCTGCTTGTTGTTCGTGATACAATATGTCATTTGTTTTTTCATATCCTTTTTGCAGGACATTGCTGTCAACACCAGCATTTTACTGCTGTTGTTGATGTCTTGGCAATTTTACGTTCAGTAATTTACCATTGCACTCAGAACGACCTGCTCTCATACCAATTCGTTAAAACCCAGCGCAACGCTGCATGCTGCTAAATCGCGCGCAGCTGTTTCGAACGCAGGTAGGCGGAATTACGAACCGCGCCCACTAATACATTCGCCACGGAGACGGCAGATATCAATTAAGTGGACCAAATGTGCTGGAAGCATCATATCTCTCACAATTTCTTTTGCTGAACACAACTAACACTGACAGAGCTAATATTGGACGAACAGTGTGCAGAACCACAAGAAACGCACTGCAAACTGGAAGAACAATTCACAATTCTCATTCAGTAGCATGTCCTTTGCAGAACCTCGCTCCCATAAGAACATTCCGCAAATCTTCTCGATCACAAGCAAGATGTCCCGCGTCCGATACACCCATCTGGGGATCATCCGCCACATCCTGCACCCATCTTCTCTTTGATCTTCCTCTTCCTCTCTTCCCAGGCTATACCCCTCCATTATTGTTCTCTCCAAACTGTCGTGACGTTTCTAGTGACCAAATATTTCAATTTTCTTTGCTTTATCGTCTTTAATAGCCAACCCTCTTTAATATTTAGCTCTTGAAGTATGGATACATTTGTTCGTTTCTTTACCCAAGATATTCTTAGAACCCGTCTATAACATTTATGTGCTGTTCAGCTTGTTTAGTAAGTGTCCAGGTCTTACAGGCGTATGTAGCAATGGGAAAGATGTATGCTCTTAAAAATCTAATTTTTGTAGTTCTATCTGTCCCACTCCATAGTTTATTCAGTTGTTTTAGTCTTTGAAGAGCAATTGATAGTCGTCGTTTAATTTCTTTCATTGTGTCACCATTGTTGTTAATCGATGACCCAAGATATTCAAAATTTTCCACCACCTCCAATCTTTCCTCATTAACATATATGTCTTTCTTCATAGTAGTTTTACCTGTATGCATTATCTTTGTTTTTGCTATGCTAAGATATAAGTTGTGATTTTCAATATTTCTTTGGGTTGAGGTTATTAAGTTTCTTATACCATTCTGTGATGTGGATAGCAATACTGTATCATTAGCAGACCGAATCTCTGGTATTTCATGACCACCAATATTTAAGGCATCATATAGCTCCTTGGTTATATCATCTCTGACATTTCTCATTATATTTTCGGCGTACAGGTTAAACAAATAGGGTAACAGCACACAACCCTGACGGACTCCTTGCTTGATGTCAATCCAGTCAAATGTCTCGCCATCTATTCTAACCGCTGCTTGTTGGTCTAGATCAGTGGTTCTCAACCGGTGGGGAATCCCCCCCCCCCCAGGGGGGAATGTTAGGGTTTCCAGGGGGGGGGGGAGAAGACTATTTCAAGATTGCGTTAATACAAGAACCGATTACTTGATATTGTTTTTCCCTTCATACTTTACAATTATGTCTCATCCTTCTAAAATTCATTTTTATAAAGTAAGTAGACCCACAAATCATGTTTTATTTGGATGTCTAGACTTGTGTTAGTGTATGCTATAAAATTTACCTTCCATTTTTACATATACTGTGTAGGGTTGGGGGGATTTTTAGATAGGAAATATGAAAGGGGGGAATGACGTTCTGAAAATATGGCGAAGGGTGGCACGGGCCAAAAAAGGTTGAGAACCACTGGTATAGAGCTTTTTTTTCAGTTGTAGTACATGTGATGGAAAGCCCATATTTGTCATGATTTCCTAAAGTTTCTGATGTCTTACACTGTCAAATGCCTTTGAATAATCCACAAAACATGAGAATGGATTTACATTACATTTTCTGCACTTCTCTATTATTAAACGCATGTTCAGTACGTGATCTATTGTTCCTCTTCCTTGTCTAACGACAGCTTGAATCACGTTAATCTCTTCTTCCATTTTCTTACTAAGTCTTCCCATTATAATTATTTCATTCCCCCCTTTCGTATTTCCTCCCTATAAATTCCCCCCCCCCCCCCACACACACACACACAGAAACCGTAAAAATAAAAATGGAAGCTAAATTTAATAACATATACCAGAACGAGTTATTATGATTATACAATTCTAGCTACAAATAATTCGTATAGTGCTTACAGAAAGGCCAATTTATAGAGTTAACCACAAGAAATACTTACAGTGCTAACTGGTAGAAAAATGGTACTCCTGGCTTTACTGTCACCCATGATCTGTGTCGCATTCGTGTTGTTCAACATATCCTACAGTAATATTGCATGCATTGTTTTGTTATGTTGTGTTAACATGCCTTCTCAAAAGTTCCATTTGCATAATCATATTCTAATTTTGTGAAAAAGGACAAATTGCATAACAAAAGAAGAGGAAAACGAGGAAGAAAAAAGAAAGAAGAAAAAGAAGAAAGAAGACAAAAGGAGAATAAGGGCGAGGAAGAAGAAGTAGGAAGGAGGAGGGAGAAAGAGAGGAGGAAGGAATGAAGAGGAAGGAAGAGAGAGAGAGAGAGAGGGAGAGAAAGGAGAGCAAGAAGGCGAGAGGTGGGAAGGAAGAGGAAGGTGGAGAGATTATAAAGGAAGGAACAGGAAGGAGGAGAGAGGAAAAGTAAGGAGGAAATAAGAAGACAGAGAGGAAGGAGATGAAACGTTGGAGAAAAGAGAAAGAAAGAAGCAAAAGACATTGGATTCAGGTAATAGTTCATCTAGATTTTCTAGGGGACTGAGTGGTCTTGAGGTTTGGTGTCCGCGTCGAGTGCTGGAGGTCCCGGGTTCAAGCCCCGGTAAGTGCCGGGATGTTTTCACGCGGACTTCTAGTAACATTTCCCGTGGTCTCTGGGTAGTGAGATCGGACGCCCGTGTGTATTGTTGTGCACGTAAAAAATCCCTTGGCAGTTGGAAATCGGAAAAGAGTAGCCTAACGGCGCTGCTCGGGCAAAATTTCGAGTGAAAAGTCTACACAAAGTATTTGAGGATCCTCGCCGGTGTTACGGAGTTCGTGCACTGAACTGAGATTCTCCAGACTCAGGCTTGAGTTAGGAGAAGAATGGGGCACTTATGGGTTACACCTGTGTGCCGTGATGTTGATCCGTCGACAAACTAAACTAATAGTTCATCTAAGAAATACAAAATTACATTTATATATAATTTGGAACACCGAGAGTAAACCTACCAAGCTTCATACATAAGGACATAGTAAGTCAGTTAATGGAAACAACAAAGAATCGACACTGTCCTTGTTTGAGTCAAATAGAAGACGATAACTGTCGAAAACTTAATTTCAGATGAAGAAACATGTGATCTAACCTGATCTTTTTGAAGAATTAATTCAAATACAAATAACTTTTTTAAAAAGTTCTACAAACATAATGTTAATTTTTTGTTAACATATTTGTAATTATAATTAATTTACTTGAAACTCTATTACATATATTAGTATTTTTATTCATCATCACATTCACCAAGATATCTTCTGCGTGGTATAGATTGGCGGTAAACGTATCTTCAGCAAGTTCTATTCTGGGCCTCGTATACATCCTGCTAGGGCTGTATCCTGACCATATTTTGATGTTATCTGTCCAACTGATCTGTGGCGAAGGAGTTACGAACGCGATTCAGAGTACCACATACCGTGTTCGAAACACAGTTGCGGGAGATTTGGAAGCAGACCGCCTTGTGATGGTTTTAATACAATGATATGAGTGCCGGTCGTTCATAAGGCAATGGCAAACTATTAAACATAAACTTGCAAAGAAATCACAAACAGCCAAAAAATGCTGGGCTTGATTGTGACGGCCTCCTCCTCCTCCTCCTCCTCATACTGTCAAATTTGATCCTGACCTGACTTTAAGTTCATACATATACAATTCTAGTTTAAAAAAAAATTAATAGCGGTTCCAGTACCATACGCATAGTCCCTTTCATACTTTTAAAATTATAGTACACATACTTAAAAGTATTCCCAGCAACAAACATATAGTTCAACTTCATACTATAAATATTCCAGTAAAAATACTTAATAGTAGTAGCACTTAGTTGCATGTTCTGTTATTGAGGACGTCGCAGTCAACTCCATTATAGTTGTGGCTTTTTGTGATTTACGAAACAAGTTTAAGTTCAGTAGTATGACATTGCTTTCTAAACGATCGACGCTCATATCATTATTAAAAATCAACCAAAGACGGTCTGTTTCCAAATCGCCCGCACTTGATTTCGAACGCTTCAATAGCCTTCGGGACCCCTATAGGTGGAGTACCTGTCTCCCCCCCCCCTTCCCCCCTTTTCTATCAGGGTCACGTGAAACCATGGGTGTAGGTGGTGGATGAAGTTGAAGATCAGCCGACAGATAATTATAGGTTATGGTCTCTAATTTTGCGACGGTATGCAGAGGATCTTCTTTTGGAGACAATGGCTACGATCATCGACAAGTATGGTCACTGCTAAGAAGTAAAGCAATTGGCAAACTACCTTCTTTACAGATGCCAAGAAAGTCATGTTTTGTAGTGCGAAACATGATCGCCCACGCTTACCGGCATGGCATATAATGAATGAATACGGGATTGCGAATCGCGTTCGCCACAGACCCTGGCAGAAGCTTCATTAGCGCACTTATAGTTCTTGTTCACACATTACAAATCATAGTGCACATACAAGTAAGTTGCATGCAACAAACACGCATACTAATCAACGTAAAATAATAAAATAAAAGGGAACAGACTTACATTGGCGTGAAGCCACAAGTAGAAGTACTTCAGTTCTGTTATCCTTGAAATGGCATCCAGTATGTCAGTAGAACAAACTTTCCCATCTCCAGCATAGCCTTGATGGCACTTGCAGATGGCACTAGCTGAATAATATACACAACAGTCAGTTATGGATGTTGGACATTCATTCTTACTTTGTCGGAGAAATTTCAAGTATGAAGTATAACATATGTGACATTGTTACTTTACAAGAGAAATTTCAAATATGAATTGTAGCATATATGGCATTCTTACTTTCTCGGAGAAATCTCTAGTACCAATTGCAATAAGCTGGACATTTTGTGTCTCCTCAGAGAAGTCTCTAGTAAAAATAATAACATTCTGGGAATTATTACTTTCTCTGAAAAACCTCTAGTAAAAATTAAAGTGTACTGGTAGTTTATTTTGCTCACAGAAATCTCCCATATTTATAACATTCTGATATAAACAAATCTACCCTTCTACAACATATGGGAATGCTCTGATCAATAGAGTAGCTTTAGATATTATGTATGCTAAAAACACAAAAGAATCGGCCGCATATTCGGCTGAAAGAAAGAGTTTAGAAAACAACAACATGATGCCACATGCAGCATTAATCCACGTTAGTAAACAAACACACAGAGTATTGTTTGGCGCTCATAGAGGTGAGAAGAAGGAAGTAGAGACTAGAGGAAGCACTAGACAACATCAACATTGAAAGCTATAGTTACGGACCGAGATTCGAACCTGTCACCTCCAAATGACTACGGCGACTCGCTGCAGGAACAAGTGTACTTCGACACATGATCAACTTGACACTCTTAATAACGGTGTCTTCATTAGCCAGGTCTAGCATACAGATGAACCTACAACTATGGAATACAGACATATTTCGTATCTAACCATTGAGATAGCACCATAGGTCTCAGAATCCCGGTCGGTATCTATAGTTTTCAATTTTTATGTTGTCTTCCTTCTTCCCTCTTCTATGAGCGCCAAAGAATACTATGTATATGCACTGTCTTAGTGACCTAAAAGTGCTCCCCAATTGATTTCGTGTTTAATCCACATTAAATTCAGAGGCATAGCTCTCATGGATCATCAACATCATCATCATGTGACGTCCCGACAAGCGTAAGCGGTCGTGGTTTGCCATCTCACACAATCAACAGTTTCGGATCAAGTCTATGTTGTTCCGACTATGCCCTGTAGCTAACCATCCCGATATTTGTCTCTTTTTCCCTTTGTTCGTTTCGCATTAAGTTTGCCATTTGGCACAACAGTTTTCAGTTTTTTTTTTCCACCTTATAACATGTCAAAAAGGTTCACTAGTAAAATTTTTTATATTGGCACCTTTCCGCCTCTTGGACGATAGTTTGGTTGACTAATATAATACGGCTAATTATTTTTCAGTTTCACTTGTTTATTCGTGTACTGCCTTATTTGTTGTTCTGCCTGTCGTGAATTTTCGTATCATAATGTACTGTACATTCTTTAACATAAAATTGTGCAAAAAAGAAACCCACCTGCAAAATAATATCTGCAGTTGACCTTGAAAGGATATAGATGACGCCAAGAAAATCTATTGTATGTAAAATGCTATGTTAGTCTACATAGAACGTTGGTGTGTTTATTATTATTATTATTATTATTATTATTATTATTATTATTATTATTATTATTATTATTATTATTATTATTTATTTATTTATTTATTATTATTTTTTTTTTTTTGCGTTCGACCGCTTTGAAATCAAGAGTAGTCCACACACAAGCTACTGTTTCTACCGCACTGGACTGATTTATGCGTGTGCATTAGCTTTCCCTATTACAAGTGTCCCTCGCCATCATGCGAAAACTCCACAACTTCTGAGGTACTTGTAATTTCCATCCCCAAGTCTAGGGCGAGAGGTCAACATTTTAGTCCAACTGACCAGTATAGGGATTGAACCCACTACCTCGACATATGCGCACTGTCAGTTTAAGAGCGAGCAGTCTTATCCATTCGGTCATGCGGAACTCCAATAGAACATTGATGTTGTTATAATGTTACCTCATAATTAACGTTTATGTTATACGTCATTTTATGTTTCGATAATTAGAAACCCACAGAATGATCATCTTAATCCCCAAAATAATTAAATAACCAATGAGTAGCCGCGCTCCGTGGCCAAAGGCTTGCGAACGCGATTCGTGAGCCACTTACCAGGCGTTCGAAACGCAGCCGCGACAGATTTGTGCAGCAGACCATGTCGCGTTGTGTTATAACGTGTTGGTATGGGAATCGGTCGTTCAGAAAGTAATGGTAAACTACAGAACGTAAAAATTTGCCTAGTACATTAACAGGAGCTGAAAAATGCTGGTGTTGACTACAACGTCCTGCAAGGGTTATGCAACATTTAAAAAAAACCAATGAGTAACATCTGTGTTTTTTTTTTTTTTTTTGCATATCTTATTTACAGGACATCGCTGTCAACACCAGCATTTTATTGCTGTTGTTGATGTCTTGGCAAGTTTACGATCAGTTGTTTGCCATTGATTTCTGAATGACCGGCTAACATACCAACACAATAAAACCTAGCGCAACGCGGTATACTGTAAAATCGGTCGCAGTTGTGTTTCGAACGAGGGTAAGTGGGCTTAAGAATTGCGCCCGTAACTTCTTAACCAAGGAGAAAGGCAACATATAATTTTTTTTTTCCCCCGCGTTTCCATCTTGTTTCAGGATATTGCGGTCAACACCAGCATCTTTCAGCTGTATGTTGATTCCTAGGCTAGATTACGCTCATCAGCACGCCACGACTTTCTGAGCGACCGGCTCCATACTCTCATAAGTCACTTTTGCGATTCGAACCACTGCTAATTCTCGTCGCGTCACGTGACGAGAGTATTCGGGGTTAGCGGAGAAAGCTTCTAACCTCTCGGCCATGGAGCCGGCAACATATAATTATAAATGAAAATAATAAATTCATGGGCGCGGTCAAGCAAAGGGAATAAACTGTAGGAATGTTATATTTAGATGTAGACACAAAGGTATGATCTCCCCTGCCCTACAATACATATACAATCAATCAATCATGTACCGTCTCCACAATGAAGTTGGCTGCAATGGATCTTCAATACTGTTTGTCTCTCGCCTTGGCAGTACATCTGTCCATCTCTTGCCACTTGTATCGATGTCTACCTCTTGCTCGCTTGCCTTTAACCTTACCCTCTAGGATGGTTTTTATAAGAGTGTTATGCCTTTTAACGTGGCATAAATATTTCACTTGCCTCCTTTTTATTTCTTTCATCAACTCTCTTTTCATTCCCAGGTTTTCTAGAACCTCTGTATTTCATTGTTTTTGTTTCCTTGAAATACGACATATTCTTCTGTAATCCACATCTCCAGGGCCTCTATTCGACTTTCTATTTGCTTGTACAATATCCAGGCTTCCGCGCTATATAGTAGTGCTGAATATACATAACATTTAACAATTCTCATTTGTAATGCACTGTTAATCTCTACTGATGTTAATACTGATTTCACGCTTTTGAAAGCAGTTTTGGCCATTAATAACCTCTGTTTGATTTCTATTTTACTTCTTCCATCATCTGTTATTACATATCCAAGACAGGAGAAAATTGTTACTTGGCCTAGTATCTCCCGTCTACTGTGATGCTCATTAATGACCTCTCCTTTCCGCTGCTAATTATCATAGTTTTCATTTTTTTTTTAAATGTTAATATCTAAGCCACATTCTGCACTATGCCTCTTTACATATGCCACTAGTTTTTGTAACTCTTGCTCGCTTTCTGCTAGTAACACGTCATCATACATAAGATTGTTTATGATTCTTCCGTTGATGTTAAATCCAGGCAGTTCGATTTGTTTAAAATTTATTTCTGTGTATAAGTTGAAGAGGCTTGGGGAAACATGCATCCCTGCCGTACCCATCTTTTTACCTCTATGGGCGACGAATAATTATTTCCGTATCTAATTGACGCCACTAGTTCCCAGTACACGTTACTAATAAGTCAGATGTTCTTTCCGTCTACTCCTATATCTTGAAGACATGTGATTAATCGTTCATATCGTACTATATAAAAAGCTTTCTTATAGTCTATGAAACATACATTTATATTTTCCGAACTTCTATATATTTTTCAGTTAACATCCTCAAATAGATTATTGCTTCTCTGCTGTCGCTGTTTTTGCGGAGAACAAATCGTTCTTAAGCTACTTTCTCATCTATTTTATTTTGAATTCCTTCTTGTATGACCTTGATGAGTATCTTAGTTACATATCTCGTTAAGCTAATAGTTCTGTAATCTTTACTATCTACAGCTCCTAAGGGGCGTTCATTTGAAATCCGTTCGTGCCGCACCGTGCGTAATTGCGTACATTGAACATGATCATGTCATAATCATGTGATAAGTACTGACCAGTGAATAAAAGAGCAAGTGCTTATCGTCCCATGATGCATAGGTTTTGTTTCTGACCGTTGAGAAAATGGCCGGGTTGATCCAAAATCCGTCCAAAGAAGCTCAAAGAGCGGTGATTCAGTTTCTTTCATTGGAAGTATGTCGACCATTGGACATTCATCAAAGAATGCAGGCAGCGTACGGTAACAAATGTGTGTCGAAGACAACAGTGACAGACTGGACACGAATGTTTCGGAAAGGACGTCAGTTCACGACAGATCTTTGACGGCTGGGTCAAGCGCATATTGTTACAACAGAAAAAACTATCGCCAAAATTGATGCAGCAGTACAGATGATCCGTAGTCGAAGCCTACGTTCGCTAGTGAAAGAATTTGATTTTTCAATTGGGACAATTCAAAAGGTCGTTCGTAAGAAACTGCAATATCGGAAGTTGTGTTCACAGTGGGAACCACGGAGGTTGACCGGCCACCAAAAAGAGGAACGCATGGGATGGTGTTTGAACCACTTGCTGCGTTACAGAGTGGATGGTGATGCATTTCTCTTCCGCATAGTGGCAGGCGATGAATCATGGTGTCACCACTTTGAGCCGAGCAGCAAAAGGGAGAGCATGCAATGGAAGCATGCTGGATCACCAAAAGCCAAAACATTCAAGTTACAGATTTACGCTGGTAAGGTTATGCTGAGCGCATTTTTGACCATGAAGGGCTATTAATGACAGACTTGAAAGAACCTGGTTTCAACATCAACTCTACCCACTACTAGCAAACACTAGACAAGCTGCAAAACGACATCAAGAATAAACGACCCGGCATGCTTTCTCGCGGTGTGATTTTGTTGCACGATATTGCTCGTCCGCATGTCGCAAAGATTTTTCAGGAAGCATTAGCAAGGAAGAAGTGAGAAATTCTGCAACATCCAACCTAAAGTCCTGATTTGTCACCATGTGATTTTCATTTGTTCGGACCTCTAAAAAAAGCTCTCAAGGGGCAACGATTTCACACAGATGCAGACGTAATGAAAGCGGTAAACACTTGGTTCAGTGAGAACCCACAATCCGATTTTGCGGACGGCATTCGCCACCTATTTAAGCAATGGGATGCTTACCTGAATGCCTACGGCGACTTCTTCTGACCAACCCATGGTGCATAATTCATTAAAAATTAATACTTTATTTAATTCTACCACACCTGTCAATATTTCTTTCATGCTTTTGTAATAAAGCCATTGGAACGGGTTTCAAATGAACGTCCCTAATAAATTAATGTTATTTGCTTCATAAATCAGGTTGTCAAATTTACTTGTTTGATACCAGCTGTGTACGTTCCACGTACCAATTCCCAGACTTCGCCTTCTACTTTTCAGGCAGGTATTGTCAGAATGCATCCTTTTAAGAGAATGTGAGATGCATTCGTCATTATTCTCTGCCTTATTAACTATAGGAGTTGTCTCTCCCCAGAGCATATTTACAAATAGGCCCATCACTAGGGATCCAAGAATTACCCGTATCGCTGTTTTCTTTTATTTGTAGTCTCATTGCTGTCTTTGGGATGCTACGTGGTGAAGTGCCGATCTCTTCCACGAATATACAATCAAATATATTAGTAATTCTGCTTGTAATTCTTGCAACATACTAGTAATGATCTAAGTGTAATGTTGGATGTAAAACATCTCCAGGAAACTGTGAAATAATATTGGGTAAATTTGTAAAGGTGAGCCAATAAACTAATCACTCCACTAGAACTATCGATAAGTTAAGAATATGAAAGTTATCAAGTAATAGAATTGACACAGTTTTAAATTGCTACAGACTTGATATCATCACCCCGTGGAGTGACTTGTGTAGAACGTCTCCCCCAGACAGCCTTTAGACATTTCTGTCTATCATAAAGCAGATGGCATGACACTGATGTAGTCACGGATTAGTTATCTATGGTACTTGCGTTTAACTAAGTACTGAACTGTGGCTGACAAAGTTCTCATATATGGCCAAGTGTGCAGACTGTTGTTGGTTAGTGTATATGCTTGTTCTGTAATATTAGTGAATCTTCCAACAGTCTTTAAATTTAGCTTTGTATCTGTGTTAAATTTCAACGCAAGCTTGAAGTTATGCCATCTGTGTATGTAAATTGCCTTACTTGCTTTAGCTGTTGCTTGTTAGTGTAAATCTTTGCTTCTCTTACTTTGACAACCATCTTATGCAGACTATAGTGGTGGCGTTGTGATAATTGCTGGGACACTACGCTTTCAATAGCATGAGAGCGGTAGGACTATGGTTAAATAAAAGATAGTCCGTCTATTCCTCTGCGCGATCAGGCCTAAAATATGTGATGGTCTTAACAGATTCAGTGCGAAACAAAAGGTAGGTTTGAACCAAACAAAACTGGATGAGGGAAAGTGGGAAGTAGGGGTTGCCACAGTTATATCATAAAAGTTTTTAATATGGTAGCAGACATGCTGTATTATATATCAAATTTAAACAAGTTGCTTGGGGGAAACTACTGCATTGATATTTTAATTAAGACAATATTTCTCAGTGACAACATTTCGCCGATAAATAAACCCATGGCAGATACGGAAAGTCGATGAAGACTTGGCACTTTCAGTTAACACTTCCCTTACCTATAGAAGGGAGTGTAACTAATCTCACCTTGAAACATATCTGTGACTTGCGGTTGGCATTTTCAGTTAACACTTCCCTTACCTACAGAAGGGAGTTTAACTAATCTCACCTTCAAACATATCTGTGACTTTCGGTTGGCACTTTCAGTTAACACTTCCCTTACCTACAGAAGGAAGTTTAACTAATCTCACCTTGAAACATATCTGTGACTTTCGGTTGGCACTTTCAGTTAACACTTCCCTTACCTACAGAAGGGAGTTGAACTAATCTCACCTTGAAACATATCTGTGACTTTCGGTTGGCACTTTCAGTTAACACTTCCCTTACCTACAGAAGGAAGTTTAACTAATCTCACCTTGAAACATATCTGTGACTTTCGGTTGGCACTTTCAGTTAACACTTCCCTTACCTACAGAAGGTAGTTTAACTAACCTCACCTTGAAACATATCTGTGACTTTCGGTACCACGAACATGCAGGTTGCTCTCGTGAAGTCACAGCCGCTATTCTCTTGAACACAAGGATCAATATTTTCTTCGCACCATGTGCCATTACCATGGAAACCTTCTTGGCATGTGCACTGAACAGCGAGCCTGGATACCTGCGAAGAAAAGGAGGATGTATATTTCTTGAACAACAGATTTATCCTTCATATCACAAATGAGTATGCTGTAAGTCCCTTGCATTAAACTTCAGTTCGTATATTTACCTTTCAGAGCACTACTTCATTGTAATTGGTGAGGCATTTGATAATTATGATTGTTTTCGGCCATTTTGACCGATATAACAGTATGCCATGATTTAATTTGAAAGATCGGTACCTATTCTTGATCTGAGTTCAAGAAGGAACTGCCAGCGAAGAGCTGTGTCGATTTTTGAACGGTTGTCAACCGAGAAGGCTAACACGTCAACACACACTCGGATGTGTCGGTCGAAAAGAACAAATATCGCAGCTATGCTGTAAACTGACACAACGCAATTACCTCCAAAACAACAACAACAACAACAACAACAACAACAACACACACACACACACACACACACACACACACACACACACACACACACACACACACACACACACACCTATTCTTGATCTGAGTTCAAGAAGGAACTGCCAGCGAAGAGCTGTGTCGGTTTTTGAACGGTTATCAACCGAGAAGGCTAACACGTCAAAAAACACTCGGATGTGTCGGCCGAAAAGAGCAAATATCGCAGCTATGCTGTAAACTGACACAACGCAATTACCTCCAAAACAACACACACACACACACACACACACACACACACACACACACACACACACAAACACACACACGCACACACACACACACACACATAATATCGGACAAACGAAGAAGAAGAAGAAGAATCGCTTATATAGCTCATGAAGTCAATTTAGCCCATTGACCCACCATAACCACACATCCGATTCATTCACTCCATTGTAATTCACCATACGCGCTGATCGTTTGAAATACGTATTCCACCACAACAAGGATACCGATAAGTAGCTTTTATATTTATATTTTCATGTCGTGTTTTTCATGTAGTTTTGTTGGTTTGCGTTTGTTTATTATGTGCGGACGAAGGTTTTAGCCGTAACGTCCATTTTGTTACTTATAGTCATGTTCTGGTAAAGCTCACAATCTACTTCTCGTTTTCTGGTGATCCATTCGTTGCCAAGACAGGTACTGCAATATCATATCTGCAGACAGGTATATTAGGATGAGGCGTGGTCATTATAGGGGAGCCGCGGTGGTATAGTAGCTAGACGCTAGCCTGAACAACCTGTGGTAATAGGTTCAAACTGGTATCGAGCGGGTTATTAAAATTGGCAAGGGCTCCCAGGCTCACCCAGTCTAAACAGGTACCAGGAAACGTTTTGAGAAGTAAACGCGGCCGGTGTGATACTGACCACAACACCCACCAAGTGCCGAGTGGCCTATAAACATATGGACCTAGCACCTGTACAAGAGTTCCTTATATTACTTATTTACGTCAATATTCAGCAGATTACATCGATTCTCGGTCCCCAACATGAAGGTTAGGCATTTAAACGGTTAAGGCCTCTGTGGTGTTTATGCTTGTGACTACCGTTTGCATTCGCATTTTTCTCATGTTGGATTGATTTATTGATTAATTGATTTAGGAATCGACATCACAGCATTCGGGGCATTCCCATAAGTGCTACGTCCCCATATTCAGCAGCCAGCTAAGAGTTCCAACACTAATAGTACCAGAAGCAATCTGATTTTAAGTCCGTCTCGCCTTTCCTCTGAGCGTTGAGCGTCGGCCAGATCCCCTCGTCACTCCTCGCTGTCTCATTCTTGCCAGACTATGGTGATCCATTTGCTCCTCTGAGGTGTGCACGTGCATCCACAAGGCCACAACCACGTCTGCCTTGTCATGTATCAGTACTCCACCAAGTTCTGCAGAGCCAGCCAATCTGTCCGCCTGTTCATTTCACAGCACACCGGCATGCCCCGGAGAAAAGATCCAGGTGATGCTTGTCACCCGTGACTTCCGAAGCGAAGCAAGCCACTCCGCACGAAGCCTGCCCGTCCTCACCCTCGTCAGCATGCTTTCTGAGTCAGTTACAATCACGATGTGTGTGTGTGTGTGTGTGTGTGTGTGTGTGTGTGTGTGTGTGTGTGTCGTATTCTCCATCCAGCGGAGAGCCGCAGTGACTGCCTCCACCTCCATTCTTAAGCTGGATGTTGTGGTATCATATGCCAGGCTCTCCTGCCCCAAACATCGACCATTAGCTTTGGCTATGAACCCCCAGCCACTTCTCTCACCTCTTGACACCGAACCATCTGTGTAGATAGTCACATCACCCGAGTGAGCATTGTCCTGAATTAGTTGCTGGATTTCCACTTCCGTGGCCCCTGCTGGCCACTCCCTGCACTCCCGGCTTAATGTGATTATAACTCTGCACAAGTCTGACTGCTCCGCTGGCACTCTGACCCACTCCTCTCCACGCCTAATGTTCTCCAAGGGGCCTGTCTGATCGTATCCTCCGCCTGAGCCATCAATGATTTCTCTCTTATCAGTCGCTGACCCTTAACTGCGTCCAGCGCCTCATGCAGTGGGTGGTCTGTGTCTGCAGCTACTCTGAGGTATGCCTTCGCCTGCATCACCTTGAGCCTACCAGCAACACTCGGCAGACCAAGGATGTAACGCATACACACTACTGGGGTGTCTCTAGTGCATCCCAGAATGACCCGCATAGCTTCGTTCTGTATGCGCTCTAACTTCAACAGCTGACTCTCTGAGACAGTGAGCAGACCTAATCCATAATCAATTACTGAGAGGATCAAGTGCTGGTATAGTGTGAAAAGCATTCTCTGCTCTGTGTCCACTGCAACCATAGTTTTAAGTGCACTGAGTCCCTTTTGAGATCTTGTCACAACTGTCTCCACATGGTCCTTGAAGGATAGGCTCCTGTCAAATGTGATCCCCTTCATGTTGGACTGAAAGTGTATGGTTCCGTCGCCCTGCTACTGAGTTGAGTTCGTGGCGCGACACTGTGAGCTGTGACTTTCAGGTGAAATGTTTTTACATCTGAACGCGGTTGTTTGTAGCGTGAACTGCATGTTCGGAATAATGGAGGTCGGCTTTGTCGCAGAACTGACTGATTTGTCTCATGCACTAATGTGTGACTACTGGTTTTCTAGTGACTGTCGCTTCCATCGATGATTAACTGTATTTTTCGTGCAGGACTTTTGTGTTGGCATTCTGGCAGCGGCCTTATGCACAGTATACCTGTGCAGGCTGTTGCATCATCGAGACTCCTGTCTGTTCCACTTTTCACATGGGGCAGTTGGGAGCATTTTGTGTGATATTCACTGGCACAGGAACGGAGCATAATGGGGACGACCCGTTGCCGTGAAGTTGGAACCGCGACTAACGAATAATGACTATTCAACGGAGTTCATACGTACCACCTGGGATCAGGCCTGGGATGTTAGAATGTGAACCACAGGCTGAAGGTATGTCATTGTCAAGGGACTCACTTCAGTGAGCAAGGGTATAGTATGTCCGCATTTGTTCGCCTTCATTCACGATCAATTATTTTGAAAACTGTCTGTTGCATCCTTATGAAATTTTTCCAGCCGTCTTATATTTACCCCCACCCAAGGAATATGTCTTTGATAGGTCCAAAAACAACTTAAATCATTGAAAGCAGCGACATTCCTTTGATGTTTTGCTTAACAACTAGTGATTTCTCGCTAAAAAAGTTATGTTTACGGTAATGGGGACCTGCAAATTCAGATGACAAACAAAGGCGTATCCGGATTCGTATGGGAGTGGGTGCAATGAAAGAAGTAGCTTACAATCGACAGGGTCGGCTGCATTGCACCGGGTTTTTATCCCATATGGTTCAGTTTCTTTCCGCAGCGCGGAAAGCGTCGCACAAAGTACGAACTCCGTAGCTCCAGCGACGACCCTCGGGAGTGTCCGAAAAAAATGCACTCTTGAACTGAAGGACGCGGCCCGGAATCGAACATAGAACCTTCGGAGCCCGAGTCAGACGGCTTGACTACTTCACCACGGAGAATCCCGAGAGGGGTGCAATGTGTAATATTAGTAAAAACAGAGAATTTACAGAGGCATGGGGTAAATAATTTGTAAATTAACAGGAAAGTAGAAGGACTATATTTCTTACCCTATTTTTCATTTCCTTCTTGTTTCTTCAGCTGATGCTGATGATGTTAAGGGCCTGCAATTCGTCTGAATAGTTGGATCAAAATATCCCAGTAAGTGTGTACGTAGATTAAGGTCTGCGATCTGCTCAGATCTTAATCTGTGTCGGACGATTCCAGTAGGTTGATGATTGCTCTCGGTTACATAAAATTCAATCCATCCTTTCTCCAATAGTCCTCTTCCTCTTTCAATACATGGTCCTGACGTTTTTTCCAGTAACTTTTATCAATATTTAATAGCGAGGACAGACAGACAGACAGAGAGACAGACAGACAGACAGACAGACAGACAGACAGACAGACAGACAGACAGACAGACAGACAGACAGACAGAAAGGTAGGTAGGTAGGTAGGTAGGTAGGCAGAAAGGTGGGTGGGTGGGTGGATGGCTAGCTGGCTGGCTGGCTGACTGGGTGGGTCGGTCGGTCGGTCGTTTGGTCGGCCGGCCGACAGGCAGGCAGGCAGGCAGGCAGATAGATAGATAGATAGATAGATAGATAGATATCGGTCGGTCGGCTGGCCGGCAGGCAGGCAGGCAGGCAGGCAGGTAGGCAGATAGATAGATAGATAGATAGATAGACAGATAGATAGATAGATAAGCAGGCAGGCAGGCAGGCAGGCGGGCAGGCAGGCAGTTAGGCAGATAGATAGATAGATAGATAGATAGACAGATAGATAGATAGATAGATAGATAGATAGATAGATAGATAGATAGATAGATATCGGTCGGTCGGTCGGCCGGCCGGCAGGCAGGCAGGCAGGCAGATAGATAGATAGATAAATAGATAGATAGATCGATAGATAGATAGATCGATAGATAGATAGATAGATAGATAGATAGATAGATAGATAGATAAGCGGGCAGGCAGGCGGGCAGGCAGGCAGGCAGGCAGGCAGGCAGATAGATAGATAGATAGATAAATAGATAGATCGATCGATCGATCGATCGATAGATAGATAGATAGATAGATAGATAGATAGATAGATAGATAGATAGATAGATAGATAGATAGATAGATAGATAAGCAGGCAGGCAGGCAGGCAGGCAGGCGGGTTGGCGGGCAGGCAGGCAGGCGAGCGGGCGGGCGGGCGGGCGGGCGGGCGTTCAGGCACGCAGGCAGGCAGACAGACTGACTGACAGATAGATAGATAGATAGATAGATAGATAGATAGGTAGATATATAGATAGATAGATAGATAGATAGATAGATAGATAGATAGATAGATAGATAGATAGATAGATAGATAGATGGATAGATGCCCGCCAGAAGCCGGGCCTTGTCAGCTAGTTTATTTATATAATCACGTTTCATGAAAGAACCCCCATTTGGAGACACCTCTGAATCTTCGCGCTGTTTGTTTCATAACTGAAATCACGTGAAAATCTTTAAAAATGCCGGGACGTGTCTTGGTGAAGCTGTAATACTGTTAAAATCATGGACGTAATCTCTAAGTCGTAATTAATATACCGCATAAAAACTAACTTTGAAATCTGCTGTAAAATCTCCAGAACAAAATTTTTTTTTGTTGGGTGGACATAATGATAATGTTATATACTAAATCTCATCATTTTCCCTCAGTTGGTTACTGAGATATTGAATTTTATATTGAGGCAAAAAAAAAAAAAAAAAAAAACACACACACACACTATAGTTAATACGCTACATAATGGACAGGCTACAGCGTAGCCACACTGGCAAATTTTGCGAATATAGGAAGTAGGAAAAGCCCTTGTATACAAATGCTTCAGTCGTGGCACCCTGACAACTTACTGATAAAGTTCTTGGATAGCTGGAACACAAGAAAAGTTTTCCAATAAGTCTTGCTATCGAAAACAGTGTCACATATACAGTTAACATACTCACAATGCCAGAGTCTGTGGCATATGGGGTAGTTAACGCAGTTTCACAATCTCCCATCTCCCCTGCGCTACTTTTCACAATGGTATGAGCGTCGATCGTTTTGTAAGCAGTGGCAAACTGCTGAACGTAAAACAAATACAGCCAAAATGTATGAGGTAGATTCTGACCAACAGTAAAGTACATGCAACTAAGTAATACTCACATTAACAGCGCAGATGGCAGACGGGTGACATCCGCCATTGACGATGATGTCACACTGAGACCTGCAGGTATAGCCATCCCCTACATATCCCACTGGACACCGACAACTGACACCGCTGCTGGTGTCATTACAGACAGCATGCACACTGCAGTTGCCGTTCCTGTAGCCACAGCTGTTGTATGCTGGGGAATAATAATACATGGTCTATTATTCAGCGGTTAATAAACAGGTGTATGTATATGTTAATAAACAGGTGTAGGTTATGTAGAGGTTAATAAACAGGCGTAGACTATGTAGAGGTTAATAAACAGGTGTAGTTTATTTAGATGTTAATAAACAGCTGTCGACTTGAAATAAATAGTTCTTGTCATTAAAAAACACAGTTATTTGCATATCCTTTACAGGACGTCACAGTCAACCAGGCATTGTTTGGTAGTTTTTGATTGTTTTGGCAATTTTAAGTTCAGTAGTTTGCCATTGATTTCTGAACTTATCATTTAAAGGTTAATACATTCTAACATGCTGAGAAAGGGAGCTGCTGTTGTGTATTGACTAACGCTGGCCTGCCGGTCCGGTGGTCATCGTTTTAATCCGAATAGCCGATAATTTGAAAACTGACCCGAGCTCCCATGACACCCCTGGCTAAAATGGGTACCAGGTAGCGCCATGAGATGAGAGGCTAGAGAAGAAAATGCCACCTGAGATGGTAGGTTAGGGAAGAATATACTATTTGAGATGGTAGGTTAGGGAAGAATATACCACCTGAGATGGTAGATTAGAGAAGAATATACTATTTGAGATGGTAGGTTAGGGAAGAATATACCACCTGAGATGGTAGGTTAGAGAAGAATATACTATTTGAGATGGTAGGTTAGGGAAGAATATACCACCTGAGATGGTAGGTTAGAGAAGAAGTTACCGTTTGAGATGGTAGGTTACAGAAGAATATACCGTTTGAGATGGTAGGTTAGGGAAGAATATACCGTTTGAGATGGTAGGTTAGGGAAGAATATACCGTTTGAGATGGTAGGTTAGGGAAGAATATACCACCTGAGTTGTAGGCTAGGGAAGAATATACCACCTGAGTTGTAGGCTAGGGAATAAAATACCACTTGAGATGGGAGGCTAGGGAAGAAAATACCACCTGAGATGGTAGGTTAGGGAAGGTTAGGGAAGAATATACCACTTGAGATGGTAGGTTAGGGAAGAATATACCACTTACCATTGAGAGCTCTATGTATTCATCTCCTTCTTGTGTCCTGTATCCCCCAAAGGGGACATAGACCCCCAGTCAACACACGCCAAAGTGTCATATATGTTTCTATCTCCAGAAGATGATCCGTCCATGCTCTGCCCCGTATTATTCATCGCTGTGTTTTATACTCTTCTCCGTGTATTTTTAGGTCTTGATCTTGTTCTTTTACGCTCTGGGCTCCAGACAAGGAGTTTTCTAGTCATACTATCTTCAGGTTTTCTCAGTGTACTCTTTAGCGCCAGATGTTTGTCTTCTCCTCTTGATACACTTTAATTTGTTTAGTTCTCTCCATGAGCTTTACAATGGTGATTACGTCATACCATTTTGGTCCCATCATTGTGCGCTGGCACTAATTAATGAATGTTTATAATCTTTTGAATTTATTACCTATTGAATGTTTATAGTTTATTACCTATGGACAAGAGAGAGGTGCTCGAGCGCCTGTCGGACCAGGTGGAGAAGGCGGGGGAACAGATTGAGAACCCGTAAGTGGGGAGAATGATATTGCAGGGGATCGGGATGGGTTTTGGAAGAATCTCAAAACTGAGAGGGGAGACCAGGAGAACTTTAAATCAGATAGCGGTGGAAACGATTAGTAGTATGACTCTTCGCTGGCTGTTGAACTAGGGGACGGGGCTCGTGTGGGAATGTCCTGAGTGTAGTGATGTCGGTTCTTAGCTTAGCTTAACTATAGTTTATTAACAATTCTGTCATTTGCTATGTACGAAAGGTATGCGACTTCCATTACAGATTTTACACGACACAAGTCTAATCAGCCACAATCAAATCAGCAAATATAGTGACGTTTCGAGAATTTTTCTGATCTCGACTTCAAGCTCGGTAACGAAACAAGAAACACATTGGAACAGAACAATTCGGAAAGCATCACATTTCTCCGAATCGTCCATTATTCCAGAATCTAATAACACAAAGCATGAAATATGAAATATATTGGAATGACATTCGGTCGATTGGCTAAGATGTTTTTTCCTCCGAACGTGCTCCCAATTTGTTTCATATTTCGTGTTTCGTGTTAAAACCGTAAGACTAGAATTTGAAATGTCGTTAAATTTACTACAAAGTTGATAAATGCTTTTTTTTTTTTTTTTTGACCCAACACTGCACTACCAATACCTGGACATTGATAGTTCTAGAAACACAGAAGCGTAAAATCACATTATGTGAGATAAGATGCATAAAAAAATACAGCTAGGAAAACCAGAAGAGATAAAGCTTATAAATGAGGCACTAAGAACAGTTGTAGGAACCACACCGATTACTGACTTTATAGAATACCAACGAATTAAATGGTTGTGACATTTAGCTAGAATGGAACTTAATCAACCAGCGTCCTACTTTGGAACATCGGGATATAAGGTGAGAGGACGATCCAGGAAGAGATGGCTAGGTGAAGTAAAAGAGACACTAAAGAAATCAAGAATGACATTAACACAAGCATCAAGATAAGCGAAAAACAGAAAATTACATGTGGCTGCACTCTGCGCCGCTTCACGGCGAAAGCAGTTGGCCCCAAGAAGAATAAGAAGTTAAATTTGCTATTATCATTGTAACTGTCATTGTAATCAACGAAAAGGGAGATCAAAAGGAGTCATATTTAGACTGATTAGAGCAGTATTTCTCAACCTTTTTTGGCCCATACCCCCATTTACCATATATGTTCAGGACGTAATCCCCCCCCCCCCCCCTTTTTCGAATTTCCTCCCTATAAATCCCCCCCCCCCCACCCTTACACAGTATACATACAAATGGAAGCTAAATTTAATAACACATACTAGAACAAGTCTAGACATCTACATAAAACGTGATTTGCGGGTCTACTTACGTTATAACACGAATTTCATTAGGGCGAGAAGTACAGCACCGTAAAATGTAGAGAGAAAAACAATATCAAGTAACTGGTTCTTGCATTGATGCGATCTTGAAATAATCTTAATTCCCCCCCCCCCCCGCCCGTGGAAACCCTAAAATTTCCCCCCTGGGGGGGGGGGGAATTCCCCACCGGTTGAGAACCACTGGACTAGAGCATTGCAGAGATATAACAGTGTTAAGAGGTCGGCATGGCCGAATGGCTAAGTGTGCTCGTTCTTAAAAAATCTGCTGTACTGATGCTGAGGTAGGGGTTTCAACCCCTATACCAGGTCAGTTGGACTAAAATGTTGACTTCTCGTCCTTGACTCGGATGCGTAAATTACAAGTACCTCAGAAGTCGGAGTGGATTCGCCTGTTCGCTAGGGACACTGGTAATAGAGAAAGCTAATCCACACGCACAAATTCAGTCCAGCGCTACTAGAAGTAGTGTTAATGGACTACGCTTGGGTTTAAAACGAACGAGCGCATAACAACAGTGACACGACACCAGCAAACAAGTGACATCTGTGAGAACATGCATCTTTCCTGTGGCAAGGTAGGGACATGAGTCATGGACCAGTCTTCAGGATCTCTTTGCAGTTGAAAGGTTATACAAAGCTGACCTCGTCAATTTCTCATCTCATCTTATCTCGTCTCGTCTCATCATGTTCCTCCTGTACCTTGCGGTGTCGAGGTGAAGTATAAAAAGCGGGAGAGTGCCTGCTTATGGGCTTCATGTATCGATATTCCCATGGACTCTGTTATTCCCCGCGTCCATAGTTTACGTGGTCTCTTCCTCTGCTTCCTTCTGGTCTGTACATCATTGCTTGTTGTGGTATACTGTTAGTTGGTAATCTACTTGCATGGCCAAGCCATTTGACTTGCTGTCTTCTAATAAAATTTAGCGGAGCTATAACCCCCCAGTTTAGTCCTAATTTCTTCATTTCTGATCTTATCTCTTCTTGATACATTGAGTATTCTTCTCAGGAATCTCATTTATATTGTGATTTTTCTTTTTTCTTTTTCTGTCATTGTTCAGGTTTGGCATTTGTAATATAGAGTTGGTAGGAAGACTGTGTTGAAAAGTGTTTTCTTAGTAGGTATTGATACATGTTTATTCTTTAGTATTGGTGCCATTTGTCCAATGAGTTGGTTTGCCTTATTTCTCAACACCTCATAAATTATAGTGGCATAGCGTGAACAAAGAAACAACGTTTCGTATACTGTGTTCAACGAACAATAAACGATTGCTCAAATATAGGAAGGCGTTAGCAATTAGGTGGTTCCAGCACGTGTTGTGCAAACAGAAATAGTTCGTGTTAAATTTAAAATACCCGTTGGGATAACAAATGATCCACATTCGAACAATACGTGTAACTGTATGTATTAATTGTTTCAGCTTAAGTATTATTAACTTCATTTGATATATAACTATGCAGTATGCAAATGCAAAGATTACCATGGACAGCCAGAAAGACCAATGAACAAGTCCTTCAAGAAACAAATGAAGATCGTAAACTGATTAGAGACATTAGAGTAGACAGTCACAATTTTTTGGGCATGTTATGAGAAGAAATGAATTGGAGAACTTGGTGACAACTGGTAAGATCGAAGGGAAGAGACCAAGAGGAAGACCTAGAAGCAAATACCTGGATGGCTTGGCCTCGTGGCATGGTCGAGACAGAAACACTGAGCTGATCCACGACTCTGGTGGTCGAGTGAGATGGCAAAACATGACCGCCCACGCTTACCGGCATGGCACATGATGGATGGATGGAGTATGCACTTGACGAGGTGCAGAGAAATATCCCAGGCAATAAATCGTGTAACATACCGCTTGTGGCTTCTGAGTTTAAAATCAGTAAAGAGGAAAACTGCGAGTTTTGAACTAACTTGTTACAAAGGGGTTCTTAGAATGTCACGGAACAGCAGAATAGAAATACTCACATTGTACAAGATCTGAACATCGAACAAAACAGGTTCATAAACATGAACATGTCACATAAACTGAAATACTTGGGCAGTTGTAAAAGCTAAAGCGGTTTGCAAAGAACAGTGATGTATGGCATGGTTGGTGGAAGAAGAGGCTGCGGTCGACTAAAACAAAGATGGACACGGGACATAGCAGGCACCTTGTGTATGATGAATGAGAACGGACAAAGGATGGAAAATATTTCCGGATGAGGGAGAAAAGCTATAAATGACCGCCGCGTGATGATGATTGTGACAGCAGAGTCCACCAACGTCTAAACCAGTGGTTCTCAACCTTTTTTTTGGCCCACGCATCCCTTTACCATATGTTCAGAATGTAATTCTCCGTCTTTCGTATTACCTCCTTACAAATCCCACCCCGCACCTACACGGTATACGTAAACATGGAAGCTGAATTTAATAACACATAATAAAACAAGTCTAGACGTCTACTTAAAACGTGATTTGCGGGTCTACATACGTTATAAAACGAATTTCAGAATGGCGAGAAATACAGAACCGTAAAACAATATCAAGTAGTCTGTTCTTGTATTAACGCGATCTTGAAATAATCTTAATTCCCTCTCATACCCCTGGAAACCCTAAAACTCGGGAGAATTCCCCACCAGTTGAGAACGACTGGTCTAAATATATCAATCAACTGTCGTAGGCTTGGGCACATCTACGTGTTTTGTAACATGGCAGTCATATAATGCAGACTAGGGAAGGATCCAATGCTTATTGGTTAATCACAACATGTTTCCATGTCAAGGCAGTGCCACTAAGGTGAGAATTGTTAGGCATGCATATATTCTAAGCAAGCTGTAGTGAGCTGGAATAGCCAGTGCCCTAATACATCAATTTTTCTGTCGAGGCAATTAGCAGAAAAAATATGGAATTATCCATTGCCCAATTTATGAGACTGAATGTACTCCACAGCCGTATTGGTTGCAAAAAAGAATCATGCCGCTACAGGGGTTGAATGCAATTATTGTAAATTATTGGGTAATCAGGTTCTATAGGCGGGACATAATACAATTGTTGCTAAGTTATTGGTTAATCAGCTGCTGTAGGTGGGACATAATACGATCGATGTTAATTATTAGTTGATCAGCTTCTGTGGGCTGGAGATTGTTAAATTATTATAAATTATTGTGATTAATCCTATGTTGTAGGGGTGAATTATAAAATCATTATAAGTTATTGGTTAATTAGCTATTGTAGGCTGGGAATAATGCAATTATTGTAAGTAATTGGTTGAGTCGGAGTCACCGTGGCGATGTATTTAAACCGTCTGCCTCGCGCTCCTCTGTGGGTTAGATTCCGGGCTACGTCTTTCGGTTAACGAGCTAATTGTTTTCGGAGACTCCTGGGGATCTTTGCTGGAGCTACGGAGTTCGTGTTTTGTGAGACACTTTAAGCAGGCCGTCCTGCGGTAAGAGACGGAGCCATATGGGATAAAACCCGGGGCAATGAAGTCGATCCTCTGGACTTTTAAGACTTTTTTATTCGTGGTTTAGAGGTTAAACGCGCTGAAATCTTCTCTTCTGACCGGGGAGTAATGGATCCGTTCCACACGTCGGTCAGTTAGACTTAAGTGTCAACTTTTTGTTCCAAGTTCGAATGCCATCGTAGGAACTGTCTGACATGCCCATACGTTGTTCAGACACCAGAGATTGCATTTCCCCAAGGCACCTTCACCTTGAAAGATTCTTTCACTTGTACATCCCGCAATCTGATTTATGTCATCATCTGCAAACGATGTGACATGAAATACATTGGCCAAACGGGCAGACGTCTTGCTGATCATTTTAGAAAACACCTCAGAGACATCAATCAGGGCGCTGACAAACCTGTCCCCATCCATTTCAATTCCTCCAACCATAATGGAGTCGACGATGCATGTGTCACCGCATTAAAACCTTGCTTCTCCAATAGCTGCGTCAGACTTAAAATTGAATGCCAGCTAATCAACAACCTGGGATGCATCCATCCAGCAGGGATTAATACTGTTGTGGACGCTACGGTATAACTGTGGCATCTTCCCCAATTGTTTACACTATCTATTACTATGCTGTCCTCCCCCCCCCCCCCCATATTTAGACCCAATTGTCCCCACATCCCTATATTTTCATAGCAGGCTGTTCACATATTTTTGGCTACTCAAATCCTTTTTGGCAACTCAAATCCTTTTTGGCAACCCATTTTTAATTCTGCAGCCACAAGCGCCTTCGCAGCTGGCCAAGTCACCTTTTCTGCCTCACATGGCTTAGTGATAGGTCGTGTGTTTGTGTTTTTTCGTTGTTTGCTTGTCACATAAATAAACTTGAGATTCGATCAATGACAACCAGACCGACATAAGTCTGAAAAAAAAAAACAAGTAATCCTTTGATGTACAGACTGGGAAGAATACGTCGTTAAAACTGTTTACATAGGATCGGCATTTCTAACGGGGAAGCCAAACACGTCGCGTCAGAATGTCTACATCTGGTCGGCGAATCTGTATGATGTGGATTGTTCGGAACAAATACGTCACGTTACAATGTCTACACCGGTCGGCATTTCGTTAACAAAATTGTTGCTCGAGACGAACAACGGCGTCATTTGTCTGCCACGGAGGTAGTGGGCTTTGAAGAGATAGACGGAGAGTCTGGAAAACAGGCGGGATGAACCTCTGATGTGGGGAATTCTCTGGTTCCCGGACGGACTGGAATTTCCCCCAAATGAAAGCAAATTTGACCGCGGGTTGACTCCAGTTAGTCTAGAACAGGAGGAGGAACCAGACTCTGAACTGGTAAGAGTCTGGACTTTTTGGTGACGTCACTCACAGCCCAATATAAAAAGCGTTGCAGTAAACAAGAGGAGTGAGTTGACCAGATTTCTGAAGTTGGAAAGAGCGATGCAGTATTCCGAGTTGTGTTACATAAAAGAAACTAGGGGTGTCAAAGTGTTGATAGTTATCGGCGGACATAGATCCAGTCTGTGATCGCCTAGTTTCGATTAGCAACTGGAATAGGTGGGCTATTAATAATATCTAATTTAGAGTATGATTAGGAATAGAGTACAGTACTGTGCGGTGATATAATGTATTATAGGTGCGGTGATATAATGTATTATAGGTGTGGTGATATAATGTATTATAGGTGTGATTATATAATGTATTGTTTTATAAGTGCGGTGCTAGAAAGTATCATAGGAGCGTCGGCACTAGTATTCTATTGTGTGGCTTCAACTAGCTTGTGTGATATATCATTTTACTCAGGGAGTTGAGGACAATGTAGTGGAATAATAATTAGAGAGATTAAGGGTGGTTGAGAGGGAGGAGAGGAATGTGAAATGGTAGGATCTTCCAGTAGGGCATCTGCTGGGTTTCTACCCGTTCCTTTATTCTTTCCTGGTGTTGCCATGTCTCAGATCATATGATGAGTTATTTGGCCGTACGACAGAGATCGGATCTCTGTTATAGATCTGAGTGCTGCTATTGGCCTACACTCACCTAATTTCGGCCAGGATTGAGTTACCCTCACCATGGTATTCTCTATTCTACAGGTTCCATTTACAGGTCCACATATGTGTGCTATGATTTTGACCAGTGAAGCTAACACATTTTAGAAGATGATGGCTCAGAATTTGAAGACAGAAGTTGCTGAGAGGCCGCTACATTGGGCTTATACCCAAGTTGGTTTGCGGGAACCTGACTTCTGCTGAGCAGGATATGCTGATGATACTTATGTTTTAGCAAGTGATAGGTGTATCACTGAACAGTCAGAACATTATATATATTCTACATATACAACACCGATACCAGAAACAGTCATATAAATATTATACTGATACCGGGAACTTCAGATTGTGTTGTTAATATGGGGAATCTTTAAAACCAGTGACACTAGATCAAGTAAGATTTCCCCAGTAACAGTGACAATAGTGTTAGAATTTTCTAATTAACATTCGGTTAAATAACAGAGGAAATTCATAGTGTAAAACAGATTGAAGACTCTCATTAGACAGTGTTTGTCATGGGTGTCCAAGCATCCTAGTGGTTCAAGAGACAACGGAGGAAGTCTTCACGTGACCGGAGGAGCATCACCTTGGTTGGGTTGCTTGTCTGGACTGAATGGTGCTAGTGTGTTCTCAGCACAGTGATGTGAATGACTATACTCCTGAACAATGATCTGAGTCTACAGACACTTTAGAGTATGCGTCACACATTCTACACTTTATACACACACACACACACTTCTCCTACATATACTCTTTGCTTTAATAAATTTATTGTTTTTTTATTTGTTGAAGCAAGAGTTGTCAAGTATGTTATGTTGGGGAAGAATGAGAGGGGGCATGATCCAGGGGTGAGTAAGAGTGAGAAGAAGGTGTCTTCAGATTGAGGGAGTGTTGTGGACGGAGTCTACTGGATATCTCCAGGATAGTGATATTGAATTAAAAGAAATGTGGGTGTTGATTCCCTTCACTCCAGGGACGACACTAAAGTGGTAAAGAAGAGCAAATAACTACTACATTCATTCTTTGCTCATACGACATTTATTGGGGGCTCATAAACGTGATCTTTGGACAGCGGGATCTTTCGTACAAGGGATCTTTAGACAACGGGATCTTTCATAAATGGGGTCTTTTAACACGGGATCTTTTGACACGGGATCTTTAGTTAGAGGATGGAGTTATCCTATTAGTGAGAATCCAGCTAGAGTGAATGTGGATAGGGGTTAGGACTTATCTTACCTGTTCACACCTCACACGTCTGCATAAGTCTGTGGTCCTGATTCTACTTTTGTCACTGAGTGATTGTGTTGTGTTGTGTGGTGTGTTATAAAATATATAGATTTATTGTATTTGATCATGATCTATATATTTGTTTAGAGATAATCTATACTCTATCTGCTGAGTTACCTCTCTGAAAAATGGCCACTCCTAAACTGACTACGGCAGAACTAAGGGCAAAGGGGGAAGAAATGGGATTGTCGGGTCCTGCCCTAACAGATTACGTACAGGAGGTGGAGAGGGAGTATCGTCAAGCAGAAAGGGAAGATCGAAAGGCTGAGTTGGAATTGAGAAGGATGGAGTTAGAGCAAGCAGCTAAGAAATTGGAAGCAGAACAAGCTGCTAGGCAATTTGAAGCTGAGCAAACTGCTAAGAAATTGGAAGCAGAACAAGCTGCTAAGAAATGGGAAGCAGAGCAAGCCATGAGAAAGCTGGAAATTGAAGCTGAGCAGGCAGCTAAAAAAACTGGAAGCAGAGCAAGCTGCTAAGAAACTTGAGGTTGAGCAAGCTTCTAAGCAACGGGAAGCTGAACAAGAAGCTCAGAAAAGGGAGCACGAGTACCGGATGCGGGAACTTGAGCTCAAGAGGCAATCTAGTGGGGAAACGGAGGGAGCAGTGGGAGGTTCATCTCTCCCTGGCTCAACACCAGTAGGTGGACATAGCTACCATGCTATGAAGTTCCCTCTAGCGATCTACGAGGACAAAGAGAAGATTGACCAGTACCTTCAACGCTTTGAGGCTATGTCGGTTGCAATGGGTCTGGAGCGTGACAAATGGAATCTCAAGCTATCCCAGGGTTTACGTGGGACTGGTTACGAGGTTTATTCTCGCCTACCACCAGGACATGAGAACAATTATGACGAGTTGAAGACGGCTCTGCTGAAACGATTCGAAGTTACGTCACATACCTACCGGAAAAAATTTCGAGGAGTGAAACGAGAACCGGGGGAGTTGTTCGCCGCCTATAGTCTGCGTCTGAAAGCCTATCTCCATAAGTGGATGGATTTGGCTGGGTTCGCGCATGACTATGAGAGTCTGGAAGAGCTCATGGTAGTCGACCAGATGCGGAAGCAAATGTCGAAACCTCTCAGGACATTCTTGGGAGAACAAGGGGCGGAACGAATCGACATGGTGACGAAATTGGCAGAACAGTTCGTCGAGGTCCATGGGGAGGCAGCAGAAAACCTTTCTACTAACACCAAAAGTCAGGAAAAACATAACCTGAAGAAAGCCAAGAGCACAGGAACTAAGAAGGTGGAACCATATGTCAAAACTTCAGAGGAGAATTTGGAGAAGACGAAGGGGGAAAGCAAGAGCACTTTGAGCTCTACACAAAAACGACCATGGTCGGAAAAGTGGTGTGCGATTTGTAAGTCACCTTCTCACAATACGAAGGATTGCAAATCAAAGGCTAAGAACCCTCACTTCGTGGCATGTCAAGTGACTTCAAAGCAGGTGGACACTCACAATGCCAAGGTCGACAAGGAAGCTCACCAGCAGGAGAGCTCACTAAAGTCCGGCACTAGAAAATCTAGGACAGGGAAATGGTGCAAACACTGCTGGTCGAATACGCACAATGCTATTGACTGCAGGGGAAAGTCAGGAGACACTCAATTCGTCGTGTGCCCCGGGAAACCTAAGGTGGAGCCCACCGAACAGGTCGAGGGCGAGAGAGAGACTCCAGACCAGGAAAAACCACCTGTAGTGGAATTGGTAGAGGTTAACGGTCGTCAAGTGGAGTGTTTATACGACACAGGACTGGACGTGGAGGCCGTGATTTCTGCGGATCTGGTACATCCAGAACAATTCACAGGTGAGACCATGGAGATACAGCCTGCACAGAAGAGTGCTGTAGCCATGAAATTGCCTATTGCCAGAGTGGAGATTCGGTCAAGATATGTCACCGGCACCATCAAGGCCGCGGTGTTGACCGATCCCATTTTTCCCGTAATCCTTGGTTTCCGGTATGTCTTTCTGGGAATGCCCAGGGAGCCAATCCATATGGGAGCAATTCAGACTCGCTCTCAGACGAAAATGGATGAGGCAGAAGCAAATGTGACTAACCCACTGCCAGGGGAGTTGCGAACTGCCCAGAGTGAGGATGCTACTCTACGTCCTTGCTACAAAAAGCTGCAGAAAAGTGCTGATCCACCCAATCGGGGGCAGTACTATATGAAGAATAGGATACTCTACAGGAGAGCCGGAAGGGGAGACAACCTACACGGTCAGTTGGTGGTCCCAAAGGCCCACCGCTCCCAGATTCTTCATATGGGGCATACCATCTCATTCAGTGGGCATATGGGTATTGCCGCCACGATGCAGCGAATTTCCTGCCATTACTATTGGCCGGGAATGACAGGTGATGTGCGTCGGTATGTGAAGTCATGCCCTGAGTGCCAGAGGGTGGCACCAAAACACTGGACAGCGCCGTGGTCTTGGGTGAAATGCCCATAATGAACTCTCCTTTCGAGAGGGTAGCCATTGATATTGTGGGTCCACTTCCTAGGACTAGGAAGAGGAACATGTACATACTCACCATGGTGGATTGCTTTACAATGTGGGGTGAAGCCATACCGTTGACCACAATTGACTCGAAACGAGTGGCGGACGTATTGATGGAGGCCTTTACCAGATTGGGCTTTCCTGATCAAATACTGACGGACAATGGGTCCCAGTTTTGTGGAAAACTTATGGAGGAGGTATTTAGGGTGTTCCACTCTAACCATATCCATACCAGCTCTTACCACCCTCAAGCCAATGGACAAGTAGAGCGTTTCAACGGCACGTTGATGACAATGCTCAGGAAACTGGCGCAGGAAAAACCTGATAGGTGGGATGGATATATCCCAGCAGCACTTTTTGCCTATCGGGAAGTTCCTCATGGCTCAACAGGACTACCACCCGCTACGTTGCTGTTCGGTCGTCCAATCAAAGGACCGTTGGAAGCCATGTTGAGGAGTTGGACTGAAGAGGGGATGTCAGAAGAAGTGATCTCTTCTTACAAATTTGTGGAGGAATTGAAAGAAAAACTTCACAAGGGATGGACTCTGGCAAATCAAAACTTGAAAAAGGCCAGGAAAAGACATGCGGCTTACAACAACCGTAGGTCTAAAGACAGATCTCTAGAGGTGGGAGACAAAGTATTGTTGCTACTCCCAACGGGAAACAACAAACTGGAGATAGGTTGGCAAGGAACATTTCCCGGGGAAAGGGTGATATCCAGGACCAACTATCAAATCAGGATCCGGGGAAACTCGAAGATTTTCCATATCAATCTCTTGCGGAAATACGAAGAGAGACCCGGAGAAAAAGCAGCTCACCTCATGGCAATGGCAGTTGCAGTGGAGACAGAAGTGGGAACCAACGAGGGCAGGGAATATCCCCTGGTACACCAGGAAACCTACAAGGATGTGCAGGTGAACCCTGATATGACTTCCCAGGAGAGGGAAAAGATAACCCAGGTTCTCGAGTCTCATAAGGAGATACTGACTGATAAACCAGGACGAACGAGGTTGGTAGAGTTCAAGATTACTTTGACCACTCAAGAGCCTGTTCGCCAAAAGGTTTACCCAGTGCCATTCTCTAAAGAAAAGGCCCTGGAGGAGGAAATACCGAAAATGTTGGAGCAGACTTCTTGTCTAGACATCCAGTTCCGGAAGAAGAGGAATAGGTCATCTGGATCGAACCTCCAAGAAGAAAGAGTTGTTGCGGACTACTCTCTTAGGAGGGGGCCTATGTCACATAAATAAACTTGAGATTCGATCAATGACAACCAGACCGACATAAGTCTGAAAAAACAAGTAATCCTTTGATGTACAGACTGGGAGGAATACGTCGTTAAAACTGTTTACATAGGATCGGCATTTCTAACGGGGAAGCCAAACACGTCGCGTCAGAATGTCTACATCTGGTCGGCGAATCTGTATGATGTGGATTGTTCGGAACAAATACGTCACGTTACAATGTCTACACCGGTCGGCATTTCGTTAACAAAATTGTTGCTCGAGACGAACAACGGCGTCATTTGTCTGCCACGGAGGTAGTGGGCTTTGAAGTGATAGACGGAGAGTCTGGAAAACAGGCGGGATGAACCTCTGATGTGGGGAATTCTCTGGTTCCCGGACGGACTGGAATTTCCCCAAATGAAAGCAAATTTGACCGCGGGTTGACTCCAGTTAGTCAAGAACAGGAGGAGGAACCAGACTCTGAACTGGTAAGCGTCTGGACTTTTTGGTGACGTCACTCACAGCCCAATATAAAAAGCGTTGCAGTAAACAAGAGGAGTGAGTTGACCAGATTTCTGAAGTTGGAAAGAGCGATGCAGTATTCCGAGTTGTGTTACATAAAAGAAACTAGGGGTGTCAAAGTGTTGATAGTTATCGGCGGACATAGATCCAGTCTGTGATCGCCTAGTTTCGATTAGCAACTGGAATAGGCATATGGTAGGCTATTAATCATATCTAACTTAGAGTATGATTAGGAATAGAGTACAGTACTGTGCGGTGATATAATGTATTATAGGTGCGGTGATATAATGTATTATAGGTGTGGTGATATAATGTATTATAGGTGTGATGATATAATGTATTGTTTTATAAGTGCGGTGCTAGAAAGTATCATAGGAGCGTCGGCACTAGTATTCTATTGTGTGGCTTCAACTAGCTTGTGTGATATATCATTTTACTCAGGGAGTTGAGGACAATGTAGTGGAATACTAATTAGAGAGATTAAGGGTGGTTGAGAGGGAGGAGAGGAATGTGAAATGGTAGGATCTTCCAGTAGGGCATCTGCTGGGTTTCTACCCGTTCCTTTATTCTTTCCTGGTGTTGCCATGTCTCAGATCATATGATGAGTTATTTGGCCGTATGACAGAGATCGGATCTCTGTTATAGATCTGAGTGCTGCTATTGGCCTACACTCACCTAATTCCGGCCAGGATTGAGTTGCCCTCACCATGGTATTCTCTATTCTACAGGTTCCATTTACAGGTCCACATATGTGTGCTATGATTTTGACCAGTGAAGCTAACACATTTTAGAAGATGATGGCTCAGAATTTGAAGACAGAAGTTGCTGAGAGGCCGCTACATTGGGCTTATACCCAAGTTGGTTTGCGGGAACCTGACTTCTGCTGAGCAGGATATGCTGATGATACTTATGTTTTAGCAAGTGATAGGTGTATCACTGAACAGTCAGAACATTATATATATTCTACATATACAACACTGCTACCAGAAACAGTCATATAAATATTATACTGATACCGGGAACTTCAGATTGTGTTGTTAATATGGGGAATTCCCCAGTAACAATGACAATAGTGTTAGAATTTTCTAATTAACATTCGGTTAAATAACAGAGGAAATTCATAGTGTAAAACAGATTGAAGACTCTCATTAGACAATGTTTGTCATGGGTGTCCAAGCATCCTAGTGGTTCAAGAGACAACGGAGGAAGTCTTCACGTGACCGGAGGAGCATCACCTTGGTGAGGTTGCTTGTCTGGACTGAATGGTGCTAGTGTGTTCTCAGCACAGTGATGTGAATGACTATACTCCTGAACAATGATCTGAGTCTACAGACACTTTAGAGTACACGTCACACATTCTACACTTTATATACACACACATACTTCTCCTACATATACTCTTTGCTTTAACAAATTTCTTGTTTTTTTTTATTTGTTGAAGCAAGAGTTGTCAAGTATGTTATGTTGGGGAAGAATGAGAGGGGCATGATCCAGGGGTGAGTAAGTGTGAGAAGAAGGTGTCTTCAGATTGAGGGAGTGTTGTGGACGGAGTCTAATGGATATCTCTAGGATAGTGATATTGAATTAAAAGAAATGTGGGTGTTGATTCCCCTCACTCCAGGGACGACACTAAAGTGGTAAAGAAGAGCAAATAACTACTACATTCATTCTTTACATACACGACATTGCTGTATCTCGTTGTTAGCTATCTGTGTTGTCATTGACAAAGATTCTGAGAATCGAAACGTCTGTGTGTCGTATTGTACGCGTTCGTGTGTTATTTTATCGTATTTTATCTTATTTTATTATTCATTTTTTATATTTATTGAGTGCTTCTGATTTCGGATTTTCACCTGTATTTCGCGATACGTGGATCTCCTTGTAAGGTATGTGCAACGTTGTTGATGTTTAGTACGTTTTGTCTCGCAGGAGTTTAATACACCTATTTGTTTCCATTTCATATTGTTATATCCTGCTGCAGCCGCTGCTTTTTCCTTCTTGTTCCAACCTTTCCCTTTTCATTAGGTCGTGGACTGTCTTCTTCTGATGCGAGTAACCAGTTCCCTTTATGACTTCTATCAAGATTTCGCTTTTTTATCAGTCGATCTGTTATCATTGTTCCTCCATAAAACCACACCTCTGCACTACTGATTGTTTTTTATAATACTCTGCTTATTGTCTTTAATTTATTTCCATAGATCTAGATCAGCTCGACAGAGCTGTTAAGAACTTTGTCAAAGATAGATTTAAAAAGAAATATAGACTACCGTCTTTACAAATGTCTAGTAAATCATGTCCAAACACAACACTTCATTACGTTAAGGTAAATTACATGGGTTAATGCCACTCTGTCGCGAAGGCGTTACGAATGCGATTCGTAATCACTCAAACCAGGGTCGAAACAAAGTTGCGTGAAATTTGGAAGCAAACCGCCTGGTGTTGGTTTACATGTAAAGGTATGAGGACTAGTCGTTCAAAAAGTAATGGCAAACTACTGATCGTAAACTTGCCCAGGGATCACAAACAGCAAACAAATGCTGGAGTTGACTGCTACGTCCTGTAGTTGAGCTGAGTTGAGTCAATAACCGACATCACTGCACTTGGGGCATTTCCATAAGCGCTCAGTCCTTGTCTTCAACAGCCAGAGTAGAGCTCCAATACCAATGGTGCCCGATGCAATATGATTATATCTCGGTCTTGTTTTACCTCAGAGTGATGACTGTCGACCAGATCCTCTGACTACCCCATGCTGCTAAATTCTCTCTAGTCTCTAGACCAGTGGTTCTCAACCTTTTTTGGCCCTAGCACCCAGTTACCATATGTTCAGAATGTCATTCCCCCCTTTACAAAATGCCATTCCCCCCTTTACACACACCCATTTTTTTTAGCCGTCTCCGTGAGCCGCTTACCAGGCGTTCGAAACTCAGCTGCGACCGATTTGTGCAGCAGACCGTGTCGTGTTGTGTTATAACATGCTGGTGTCGGAGCCGGTCGTTCTAAAAGCAATGGCAAACTACTGAACGTAACACTTGTCTAGTACATCAACAGCAGCTGAAAAATGCCGGTGTTGACTGCAGCGTTCTGTAAGGGATATATATATATATATATATATATATATATATATATATATATATATATATATATATATATACACACAGACACACACAGACACACACACACACACACACACATATATATATATATATATATATATATATATATATATATATATATATATATTTCCCCCCCCCCCTCCCCCCGCGTTTCCATCCTGATTCAGGATATTGCGGTCAACATCAGCATCTTTCAGCTGTATGTTGATTCCTAGGCTAGATTACGCTCATTAGCACGCCACGACTTTCTGAGCGACCGGTTCCATTTATCCATTTACATGCCGATCCACAGAACTGTGTGACTTACTTATTGACTCGCCCTCGTAACATTTTCTACCCAGCTATGCAACGCTTTATGGGACAAACATTTGTCAGCATAAACACTGGGAACGCATCTTGGCAGGAGACATTTCGCGAATGACGCCGAAGTTGAATGTAAAGTGAAAACGTGGTTTTGAAAACAAAGGACGCAGTTCTATGCAGCCAGTTCTGGCGGACTGATAAAACGATGGGATAAGTGCATCAATACTGGCGGAAATTATTTTGAGAAATAAAGGGACACTGTATGTATAAAAATAAACTGGTTTCAAGTTGTTATCATATTTAGTTATTTTTCTATAGCCATTTGTGACTTACATATTAACTTACGCTCTTAATAGACCAACTGATGAGGTAAATACCACACCGACCGCCTTTACTTCTCATGTCGTTTCCTCGTGCTTATTTTAGACTGGGCGGACCTGGGGTAGCCGAACACATTTTTAAACATCCGATTCAATAGGGAATGGAACACGTGACCCCAGAGCCGACAGACAATATTATTAGCAACTGCACTACCAAGATTCCCACATATAACTGCCATGGAGTTGGCGTGGAGCAAAGTACCACTCAGTGCAGGTGACCTAGAGTCTTGGACATTTCAGTGACAGACGTAAAGATCGAGTGGATTGTGAACCACTCGGCCGGAAGTAACCGGAGCGAAGGTCAAGCACGGACTACAGGTCCGTGGGTGATATTCACGTCTGGACCGCGTTCGAGGTCGGACGGAGAATGGCACATGGCAGAAGTCCATCTAGCCGCCACGTTTGTACAGATGGAACGTTGTGAATCTGTGGACGAATGTAGACGTCAGTGATTGTTCGAGCGATAGATGTACATGATAGAGATCGAGTGCAAGTATCATTATTTTAGTGACACTGATTTGACATTGAACTTTGTTTTAGAGAAAGACGAATACATAGTGTGAAACTTTTGCAGTTGTTGTGTTGTGAAGAATTCATCGTTAAAGTGATGTAGACTGTCATGTGATATTTAGAGAAGGTAGAAAGAATTATATTCTAATCTCAGGGCAAATACGAATCACTCCCAAATATGAACAGTTACAGGTGCCCCAATTCGTTAGCAACTGAGTAACATTATCTCATCGATCGGCAATACAGAATAGCTCAGTGGTAGTAGAATCACCAGTCGTAATCCATCCAGCAATAACTTATTGCCGACTCATTTGTGACCCATTCTTCGCCCTATGATTACCAAGTAGTAACCCATATTCACTTATAGGCAATTATTCACTAGGTGGCAATATTCATTTATTAACTTGCTGGCAACCCACCATTTACTCGGTGGCAATAACATCCCTTTAAAAATATGAATATTATTAGCGGGCAATTCCCACGCATACACACACACTATTTCCTATAATAACAGCAGTCTGTCGTATGTATTACTCACTGACATTACAGCTGGGCAACGCCATGTTAGGATCTTCACACTTAGCACAGTCCGGGCCTGAGAATCCCTGGTCACAAGAGCATGTTCCATTGCCGGCCATCCCAGCATAGCACTTCCCGTGTCCCGAGCATGGATTTTCTGCACCTCCAGGGCATTCTGTAAAATAATTAAAACATTCCAATAAACTTATTTGCATATCCTTTACATGACATCACAGCCAACCCCGGCATTTTTGCCTGTGTTTTATTGGCAAAGTTACATTCAGTAGTTTGCCATTCTTTCTGTTCGACAGGTACTCATACCATTAAGTGAAAACTAGCGCAATGTGGTCTGCCTCCACACCGCCCGCTGCTGTGTTTGGAACGTGGTATGCGGGATTGCGAAATGAGTTCGTAACCTCGTGACCACAGCGCCGAGATACATAGTTACGAACATATAATTTAGGCCGGGAACTAAATCAGCGTGATGTGATTCAATATGTTTAATATGTGCCCAAAAGACCACTGTTGATGGACATATACAATTTGATTTCGTTTGTTGAAGCCTCGGACTCTCAAACAAATGCTTACACCAGAATCGTCACGCGAGAGGCGACCAAGATCTTACTTCAGTTCCACTTATGTATCTAAAAGCAGGTTTCAGAACTGCAGTCTGGCCGAAAGGCCCAAAGATAGAAAAAAGAAGGCAACTATCATTTCATCTCATTTTATTCCTCTTGTACCTTGCGGTGTCGAGGTGAAATATAAACAGCGGGAGAGTGCCCGTTTACGGTTTTCATGTTTTGTGATTCATCTGGACTCTGCTAATCTCTCTGTCTATCGTTTACTTGGCCGGCCTCTTTTTCTGCTTCCATTTGGTCTGTACATCATTGCTTGTTGTGGTGTACTGTTAGTTGGTAATCTGGAAGGATCTTATACTAAATCTATGAATCAGAATAAACTATAGTAAGAAAGAACGATGTTGTACTAAAGAATGCTTGAATCAGAATAAACTATAATAAGAAACAACGTTGATTGTATTAGAGACCATGTGAGTCAGAATAAACCATAGTACGAAAAAGAAGGATGTTTGTACCAGAGAATCTATGAATCAGAATAAATTATAATAAGAAAGGAATAATGATTGTAATAGAGAATAAACTATAATAAAGAGTGATGATTGATTGTATTAGAGACCATGTGAATCAGAATAAACTAGAATACAAAAGAACAATGTTTGCAGCAGAGAAGCTAAGTGTCAGAATAAATTATAAGAAAGAATGATGATTGTAGCAGGAAACCTATGGGTCAGAATAAACTATAACAAAAAAGAATTATGCTGGCTATAGAGAACATATGAATCGGAATAACGGAGGACAACACAGAAGTTCCTGCCACACTATTGATTAACGAGGCAGTTCAGATTATTGGAGGAAATGTGATCACATCTTGTCAATACCTCGTCTAGACTGTTTCATTGTAAGAGGCATTAGATCTCCCCATCTGCACAAAGATATCCCATCGATTGCTGAGCAAAAGAATCCACGCGGTGTGGAAATGATGATAGCTTGTCCAGTCAGCCCAGAATCTATACTTGTTTCATGCATTCATATGTTGGGAGTACACTGGTTGTTCAACATACTGTGAACATTTGAATAATGAAGGCACAAACAATATATTACATAATTGCCAGACATAGTTCGTTGAAATCTCCTCAGGTGCATTCTGCAGGAAAATTGATACCAGGGAGCTTTATATGAAAATCTTAAACGTGTTATAGACATTACAACAACCATGCCATTGTCTTGTAATCTGTCAATATTGTTGTTAAGGATATCAAGAGAGTTACGCACGTGACATCACAGGGCAGACGAATACGGTGACACCATAAAGGCCGTGTAAAGATGATCACACCACCTTTGACATGCACCAACGAGGAGCCGCGTTGTGTTATCCGTTGTGTGATCAGTGAAGGGGTGAAACCTACATAAATTCATCGGCGAAACACCCAGCATGGTGATGCATGCCAGTCAGTCCAGCAAGTATATGAGTGAAGTAGGAAGTTTCAAGACTTTTCAGTCCGATGAAGAGGTACAGCAGATGGTGCAGGAGTGGTTACACGCTCGACCAAGAGAATTTTGTTTCTACAGGAATCCACACACTTTATAGGCGCTGGAGAACTTGCATTGAACGCAATGGTGACCACATAAAAAAAATGATACATTTCTTCTTGACTTTTTTCATAATTCTCTCACTCAGCCTTCATTAAGGGGGAAGGGAAAAAGTCCATTACCCTCCATCCATTAAAGGGGATTAACACAAAGCCAAAAAGAATTTAAGATTGTTATTTGAAAACCTCTCGTACAACAAATAATGAAGTAATGTAGCGAAGTAAATAGCAGAATTAAACAAAACATTTCGACTATTTATTCACTCGGGTAAACAACAATTATGGTAGCAGAAGACATGACAGCCTCTATAAAACTACCATGTTGACATTTAAATATATGACAATGCCGGTTGTTAATTTCGGTTGAACGAATTAATTTCGTTACTCCATTATAAGTTGAACTTATTTTCCCTACAATATGCACCTGACAAGATGTAGGGAAATATGCCGAGTAGTAAATAGTGCAATATATTGTTTGTGTCTTCAGTATTCACATTCACAACGGGGCAACATTGTTTTGAATACTGTGGCCGACCAATCACGGTTACTGTGAACCTTTTACATGAGTAATATAAGAAGGCGTTTTCTTAAAAGTAAAAGTTCTTTTTATACATGACAGGTGTCCTGGTCATATGGTGCTAGACACATATTGTTAACAACCAATTGGCACTCGCTGGGTGATGTATCATTTCCGCAACCTTTCCTCTCAACATATTTCCCGGTACGAATATTAGTTAAAAGGTTAGCTGCATATCCTTTACAGGACGTTTGCAGTCAACACCAGCATTTTTAGCTGTCGTTGATGTCTTTCTTGTCAAGTTTTACGTTTAGTAGCTTGCCATTGCTTTCTGAATGACCGGGAGCCATATCTTTTTCGTAAAAAAACCAGCGCAATGCGGTCTGCTGCCAAATCGCGCGCAGCTGTGTTTCGAACGCGGGTATACGTGATTACAAACCGCGTCCGTAATTACTTCGCCACGGATCTCGGGATGCATTTTTGGCTGGGCTAATATGGGAGCGAAGGTCAGTCAGTTTTACAAATTCGAAACCGGCCCGATGCAGATGGAACCCATGACCACCCAGCCGATAGGCGAGCGTCTAGCCATTACACTATCGGTGCTTCAAGTAGGCGTCTAAGAAGATCAATATCCACGCAGGCGTATAAGAAGATCAATATCTAACTTGGCGTCTAAGAAGATCAATATCCACGCAGGCGTATAAGAAGATCAATATCCAACTTGGCGTCTAAGAAGATCAATATCCAAGCAGGCGTCTAAGAAGATCAATATCCAACTTGGCGTCTAAGAAGATCAATATTCAAGCAGGCGTCTAAGAAGATTAATATCCAAGCAGGCGTTTAAGAAGATCAATATCCAAGCAGGCGTCTAAGAAGATCAATATCCAACTTGGCGTCTAAGAAGATCAATATCCAAGCAGGCGTCTAAGAAGATTAATATCCAAGTAGGCGTCTAAGAAGATTAATATCCAAGCACGCGTCTAAGAAGATTAATATCCAAGCAGGCGTCTAAGAAGATCAATTTCCAAGCAGGCGTCTAAGAAGATTAATATCCAAGTAGGCGTCTAAGAAGATCAATATCCAAGCAGACGTCTAAGAAGATTAATATCCAAGCAGGCGTCTAAGAAGATCAATATCCAAGCAGGCGTCTAAGAAGATCAATATCAAACTAGGCGTCTAAGAAGATCAATATCCAAGCAGGCGTCTAAGAAGATCAATATCCAAGCAGGCGTATAAGAAGATCAATATCCAAGCAGTTTAGTTTGCCCTGGGGCAGTTTCCTGTTATGGGACTGTGGTGTGATAGCTCCATCACATTTTGTAGACATGAATGTACTAAGGAATGAATAGCTAATCTTTTCCTAACTTTGGCAGGCGACGAGGCCAGGATGCAAGAGGTTAACACACGAAGACATTTGATTAACCGTTCGACAATCGCGATGTTTATGCTATATTATGAGATTAGAGGGTATGAACAAATATGTCACAATTAAGAAGGTCAAGAATGTTAGACTCAGGTCGACAAATAGAGAACATGCAGGAGAAGTAACGTCTGTAGCAGGGCATACTCGTAACAATAGAACATATTAAAAGCGAAGAGCAAAGACTACAACTTTGCTTTGGCAAAGTGGCTTAAAAGCCATTAAGCGGTCTAACTTACCAATAACACAGAGGACATATGTTTGTGAGGTAGCATGATCGCCTGCGCCGCTGGGATTGGCACATTATTTAGATTTTAACCAATGGCGACAGATCCGATCCAGTATAATAAGGAAAAATCAATTTCCAACTAATTCAATCTATTTTCTCAGCCTTGATTATAATTGAGGTGTTTCCAAAAATATGTTTCAAGAATATTGTTAAAAATAATTTGTATGGAGAGAGAACCGCTTCTGATCTTTTTATACGAGCTCAGTCTGATCGATGGGGTAACTTGTGAGGTATGGCTTCCGTCTCTGACTTAAAGGGTTCCAGACTTGTAATCATCTCATCTCATCTCATCATGTTCCTCTTGTACCTTGCGGTGTCGAGGTGAAGTATAAACATCGTGAGAGTGCCCGATTATGGGCTTAATGTATCGATATTCCCATGGACTCTACTATTCCCTCCGTCCAAAGTTTACGTGGTCGGCCTCTTCCTCTGTTTCCATCTGGTCTGTACATCATTGCTTGTTGTGGTATGCTGTTGAATGGTAACCTACTTGCATGGCCAAACCATTTGACTTGCTGCTTTCTAATAATATCTAGTGCTGCTTTAACCCCCACTTTAGTCCTGATTTCTTCATTTGTGAAGAATCTCTTCTTGATACGTTGAGTATTCTTCTCAGGAACCTCATTTCTGTTGTTGTGATTTTTCTTTTCTCTTTTTCTGTCATTGTCCAGGTTTGGCATTGGTAGCATATAGTTGGTAGGAAGATTGTGTTGTAAAGTGCTTTCTTAGTAGTTATTGATACATGTTTGTTCTTGTAATCAGACAAAGGAAACTGATTACGAAAATCCCTCGTGATCTCTGAGTCTTGTCAGATATTATCATCATTATCTGTATATATCATGCAAGTACACATGGGCAATCATTGGTCGTATATTCATACTGTTCTTTACGAGAGTTCTGCGACTGTTCCATTTCACATGTTAAAAGTATGATGGCCTGTACAGTCACAAGAAAAAATTCAACTAAGCAATGTTTCGAGAGATCTACTCTCCTTTTCAGCCTCTAAGAATCCTACATGAAAATAAATATATCACAAGAAATCAATACCCACTTCATTCCAGTGTTTAATTCTCTATTGTGTGTGTTTATGTGATTGTGTGATTGTGTGTGTGTGTGTGTGTGTGTGTGTGTGTGTGTGTGTGTGTGTGTGTGGTTGTGTGTGTGTGTGTGTGTGTGTGTGTGTGTGTGTTTAACTTCGCGCTCGTCCGGTGATTCTATCCCTCGAGTTATCATCATATCCTGTTGTTCGTGATACTATTTCTCAATGATTTAATATCCTCTGTGTTTCTAACGCGACGAAACTGTTGATCCCCCCCCCCTCCCTTCCACCCAAACACACACACACACTATTCAGAAACCCTTTATTTCAAATAGAGCCTACGTCGACACTTTTTAAATGATACACAGAGTAAATCTAACCGGTTCATTCCTAATGATCATCTCATTTCTAATCTTTAGAGAATACTAAATCGTCATATCGCGAGATGGGCGGGGAAAATCGGGGGTGGGGGGGGGGGGGGGTGCGTGGCGGCAAGGGGGTATCACCTATCAAAGGATTAGGGTGTCTAATTCCTTCTGCTAGCCGACGGGACACTCTTGGGCAACATGGAGTATCATTTTAGTTCTCTGTTGAAGGTTACGAAAAGCCATGGGTGCAGGTGGTGGATGGAGCTGGGAGCAGCCGACAGATAATGGTCATGGTCTCAAGTTTCAGACGATGAGCAGAGGATCTCTTTACAGAGACAATTACTACGGTCACAGTCCAGTATGGTCACTGCCAAGAAGGAAATCAGTGGCAAGGTACCTTCTCTACAAGTGCCTAGCATATTATGTCTGATGCAATATATTAAACGTGAACGATGTTAAAGGGAGTTAACAAAAGAGCAATGAGGATATCTTGAAAGAAGTTTTCTCACATAGAGAACTTGTTACTGGCATCAGAAGAGGACATTCTGTGGGCACGTCATGAGAAGAGGAAAGCTGATGGGCAGTTTGACATCATGGCATGGCGGAATATCGGTATCATAAATGATTGGAAGCACGAGAGAGAGAGAGAGAGAGAGAGAGAGAGAGAGAGAGAGAGAGAGAGAGAGAGAGAGAGAGAGAGAGAGAGAGAGAGAGAGAGAGAGAGAGAGAGAGAGAGAGAGAGAGAGAGAGAGAGAGAAGATTGTGGACAGACGTGATCACCAAAGCCACACGACAAGGACAATAAAAAGAAGACGAAGACATCCTCACCAATGAATATTGGCGCATATTATAATCGTATTTCCACATGCCATGATGTAAGACTGTCCAGTGGTTTCTCTGTCTATTATCTTCTATCTCTTCTCCATTAACTTACCAGTTGTCAAATAATAATTTTCTTACCTTTACACAGAGGTCCGAAGTAGCCACCGCAGCATTCTGGCTTCTGGAAAGTGACAAGGGGGAAAACAAAATAAAACTATAGTTTTATATATAAATAAATATCTTCAGTGAAAACTGAAACTCATTGTCATGTAGCAGGCCCTTTGCAGAACGTCGCTCTCACCCCAGTCCGCGGAAACGTTGATAGATCTTTAGCCATTAATGCTGCCACAGGCAAACTCATCTCCTAGAAGTCTGCAATGTCCTGTGCCCATCTTCGTGTTAGTCTATACCTGCCTCATGCCCACTCATGTCCTACGTGTCTGCAATGTCCTGTGCCCATCTTCGTGTTAGTCTATCCCTGTCTCATGCCCACTCATGTCCTACGTGTCTGCAATGTCCTATGCCTATCTTCGTGTTAGTCTATCCCTGTCTCATGCCCACTCATGTCCTACGTGTCTGCAATGTCCTGTGCCCATCTTCGTTTCAGTCTATCCCTGCCTCATGTCCCAGGTGTCTGCAGTTTCATGCGCCCATCTTCATATTAGTCTATCCCCGCCTCACTCACGCCCACTCATGTCCCAGGTGTCTGCAATGTCCTGTGCCATCTTCATATTAGTCTATCCCTGCCTCATGTCCCAGGTGTCTGACATTTCATGCGCCCATCTTCATATTAGTCTATCCCTGCCTCATGCCCACTCATGTCCCAGGTGTCTGCAATGTCCAGTGCACATCGTCGTATTAGTCTATCCCTGCCTCCTCTTCCATGAACCAAGCTATACACAACAGTCAATCCAAGCCACGGTAACGTTAAATCAGACCAGTGTGTTTCAGTTCCCGAGACATGACGTTGTTACCGAGCCAGTCTTCTTCCATGTTCAGCTCTTGTAGAGTGTCGGGATGTTTCTTCTTCTACGTCCACGATATTCTAAGAACATTTCTATAACATTTAAACTCAACAGATCTAATTTTATTGTTTTAGTGATTGCAAAATAATCCAAGACTCAAATCGGAAAGGACAGATTCGTGTCTCAAAAATTGTAATTTAACTTTTATGATATTCTGCCACTGGGTCTTAATATACTTTAAATCTCTGCATCCCAATGACGAGTCTTCGTCTGATTTGTGAGCAGCACACATTGATGTTGATAATGGAGCCAAAATAATTTGTGAAATGTTCAATTTCTCCATGTTTGAATGTGATCTTTGGTTGGTATGTTGTTTTGATAGTGGCCATTATTATTATTATTATTATTATTATTATTATTATTATTATTATTATTATTATTATTATTATTATTATTATTATTATTGTTATTATTATATATTAAAGTTCAGACACAGATTTTCCTTTTTACTGTGTTTCTAGACAGACAGGTTCGATTTTTCTAATCTCTCAGCACTATTTGAGAGAACTCTGTCACCTGCATATTTAAGTCATGGAAACAGACTTCCATCAATTTTGAATGAATAAAAATGACCTTTACTCGGATCATTTTGACCTCAGTCTGTCTGCATCTTCTTTGCTGTGCTCAATCATGACCTGGTTACATTGTAATACGCCCCTTCACGGACGTGGATTCCAGTACCGGTCTTGCACACCCCACTGGTTATTTGCTTGGAGACGGGGGGGAGGACGACAGATTCAAGTCACAGTTCCAGTGGTTATAGTTCTGTGGAACCAGGTCAGGGGAAACGCCTCTTGACCAACCTCTATGAAGATAGATGCATGACATTTTGAAACCCTGGACGACTCCATCGTATTTGTTTAAGAGCTAACAGTTAAAACTCAGTCTTCTAGAGAATTAACCAACCAACCAACCAACCAACCAACCAACCAACCAACCAACCAACCAGCTTACCAAGCAGCCAACCAAACAACCAACCTACCATGCAGCCAACCTACCAACTAACCTACCAAACAGCCAATCAACCAACCAACGTACCTATCAAGCAGTCAACCAACCAACCAATCAGCCAGCCAGCCAACCAACCAGACAACCTACCAGGCATCAACCAACCAAGCAACCAGCCAGCCAACAAACCAACCTACCAAGGAACCAGCCAACCCACAAGCCAACCTATCAAGCAACTAACCAACCAACCAAGAAACCAACCAACCTACCAAGCAACCAACCAACCTACCAAGCAAGCAACCAACCAGCCAACTTACCAAGCACCCAACCAACCAACTTACAGAGGAGCCAACCAACCAACCTACCAAGCAGCCAAACTGAACCAGGTCAGGGGAAACGCCTCTTGACCAACCTCTATGAAGATAGATGCATGACATTTTCAAACCCTGGACGACTCCATCGTATTTGTTTAAGAGCTAACAGTTAAAACTCAGTCTTCTAGAGAATTAACCAACCAACCAACCAACCAACCAACCAACCAACCAACCAACCAACCAACCAGCTTACCAAGCAGCCAACCAAACAACCAACCTACCATGCAGCCAACATACCAACTAACCTACCAAACAGCCAATCAACCAACCAACTAACCTATCAAGCAGTCAACCAACCAACCAATCAGCCAGCCAGCCAACCAACCAGACAACCTACCAGGCATCAACCAACCAAGCAACCAGCCAGCCAACAAACCAACCTACCAAGGAACCAGCCAACCCACAAGCCAACCTATCAAGCAACTAACCAACCAACCAAGAAACCAACCAACCTACCAAGCAAGCAACCAACCAGCCAACTTACCAAGCACCCAACCAACCAACTTACAGAGGAGCCAACCAACCAACCTACCAAGCAGCCAACCAACCAACCTACCAAGCAATCAGCCAACCAACCAAGCAGCCAACCATTGACTAACCAACTTACCGAGCAGCCAACCAACCAATCAACCAACCAGCAAAGCACCCAACCAACCAACTTACAAAGGAGCCAACCAACCAACTTACCAAGCAGCCAACCAACCAATCAATCAACCAACCAAACAAGCAGCCAACATACCAGCCAAGCAACCAACCGTCCAACCAATCAATCAATCATAATATTTCTATCAGATTTTCACGAGTTTTATGAAACCTAGTGCAATCGGATTCCATCTGTCTCATTCAGTCACGGTTTTGTGCAAATTTACAGTGGCTATATATTTCAAATGACGTCCATTCATCTTCTTGCTTCCGTATTGATTTTCAAGCTGCTTAGAATGTACTGCTGTTTTAGTTGTTTTCTAGTATCTCCTGCCGTTGCTATTTTAATAGCATGTATCCAATTGTTTTTGTTGTTTGTGGCAAAACTGAAACTAAACAAATAATTCGCCAAACATGAAATTTTCTACTCTTAACATGTTAATGATGTCGTCAGATGTTTCTTCTACCGCTGAAAGTCAAAGCAAGGATGTAATAGTAAAATCTGCAGTAATAGTAGTAGCAGCAGCAGCAGCAGCAGCAGCAGCAGCAGCAGTAGCAGCAGCAGCAGAAGCAGCAGCAGCAACAGCAGCAGCAGCAGCAGCAGCAGCAGTAGTAGTAGTAGTAGTAGTAGTAGTAGTAGTAGTAGTAGTAGTAGTAGTAGAAGAAGTGTTGGTGATGGTGGTGGTAGCAGTAGTAGTAGTAGTTGTTGTAATAGTAGTAGCAGTAGTAGTAGTAGCAGTGTGTAGCATTAGTAGCAGTAGTAGTCGTATCAGTAGTAGTAGCAGTAGTAGTAGTAGTAGTAGTAGTAGTAGTAGTATTAGTAGTAGTAGTAGTAGTAGTAGTAGTAGTAGTAGTAGTAGTAGTAGTAGTAGTAGTAGTAGTAGTAGTAGTAGTAGTAGTAGTAGTAGTAGTGATAGGGGTAGAAGAAGTAAAGAACTGAGGAGGTGGCGGAGATGATGGAGGCGAAGTGACATAATCTTTGCTAAGGCCAATCACATTTGAATGCTATGCGAGGATCTGTGGAGAAATCACACACATTTGATATAACCATAATCAATGACAATACAACAGCCGGCTGATTACACTAATTGGATACAGTGCTACACGTATTCATATGCAGGACGGCAGACACTGCTACTGAGATGACGAGTACTTTCACAAACGCCATGCTGCATCAATATGATGTGTTTTGACTAGCTCTCTTCATCACCACCTTTATTTTAACCATGTGGCATGGCTGGATCATCCTTTATTTCTTTGTGAATATAACATGCACAATGATGAAAAAAAGACCAGTGGTTGGAAGGACCGAATGTAAGACGGGCCTGCGTGCCCAATTTGTGTCTCTTTGACAATAAAGTTCGTTCGTTCGTTCTGTCGTGAAACTCACTGTAGAGTAACAATCAGATGATACAGATAATACAGACAGTCTGATTCACAGCTTCAGTTGTTTACTGTAGTGGTCGGGAGATGAAACAGCACCGCCGGCCCTGAGAATTCCTGGGAGACAGAAGATATGACAAGGTCATTTTACCGACTCGCAGGATCAAAGAGAGACGGAGGGCTGTTGTTGAAAGTTTGCCACAAGACAGAAAATTGTAGGCATATGTTGAAACAGGGGAAGCAACTTTTGTATTGGTGGATCAAAGGGGAGAGAATCTTTCTGAAGCGGATTGTGTGTCCCTTGAGAACACCGGTGTGGACATCAAAGAACATCACGTGACCAATTCAAGGCTGTTTGACAAAAACATGATTTGTTTACAGCTAGTGTAACTCAGACAGTTGACTTAGGCAAACGTGCTTTGTCACTGCAGTTCTGGATTTTAATAACATCTACCGTGTGCGGGATTAATTAGATTTAATTTTACACGTGCCTGTCATGTCAAAATTTGGATGTGATTTAGGAGAACTGCGGTGTTGCATAAGGTATAGTATAATTAGGCCTAATTAATTTAGGCAGTAGCATGGTTGAAACTAGCTAGAGTGTGATGATTAGCTCTGTTAGTTGAGAATAGAGTAGTGAAGTGATGATTAGCTCTGTTAGTTGAGAATAGAGTAGTGAAGTGATGATTAGCTCTGTTAGTTGAGAATAGAGTAGTGAAGTGATGATAAGCTCTGCTAGTTGAGAATAGAGTAATGGGGGATAATTGGGAAATGGGGAAATTGTCCAATAGTGGGATCTTCCAGTGGGGTGCTCCCTGGGGGGATCTGCACTCTGTTTGTTGGTTTTTTTTCTTGTCTTGGCCTGATGAAGACCTATATGATGAGTTCATCTGTCCCTGACAGAGTTTGGTTCACTGTATTTTTCTGAGCGAGGCCAGTGGCCTACGCTCATCTAATAAGGATCAGTGACGGGGTGGCTCTCACCAGTTGTGTTATATATTTTACAGGTTCCCTCTGGTTGGAATGAAGAACACAGAAACATTGAAAATTCCGATCCCGGATATTTTTGGTGCAGGAAGATTGGCCAGCAACTTTCTCACTTGGCCTATGCTAGAAAAAGTTGATAAACATTTGCTCGGTGGAGCTGAATAGTATAAGTATCCCACAGGATAAATACTGAGAACATTATTGAGAATATTTCACACTACCTGTGGACAGCAACATAGTAATGGGTTCTGGTTTTCATACCATTCGTGAATAAACCAGTGGTGATGGATGTTCATTCCACTTATTACTAGAACAGTAGGGATTGATTTTCACACTACATGAAACCAAAACATTGGAGAGTGTTTGTTCCACTTAATAAGGACATCAGAACATGAAAACTTTAGAACATTTCGTAAGAAGGAAGAATGTCATGTTCATGGGACAGTTTTCCGCTTTTCACTGTGCGGGAATTGTGTGGTCTCAGTTTCTATAAACTATTAGGAACAGTTTTTTTTTAAAGGAAAACCAATAGTATCAGTCCCAGACTGTATAGTTGAGTGGGGATCAGGCATCGTGGTTATCAAAGCTCCTGGAGGTGGACACTGTCTGGCGGGAGAGACGCAGCGTTTGGTGAGGTCCATTGTGCTGATTCTTGTGATGTCGTGTAATCCTTGCCATGATGAGTGGACTCTGATCCTGAGCTTTGTGGTCTGATTTCTACATTTACACTAGAATATACAACACACATTTTCTTCGCATACACGTCTCACATACGTTACACTTTTTCTTTTAATAAATTAATTGTTATTAATTTTTGGAAGCAAGAGTTGTTGAGTATGTTGCGTTGGGGAAGAATGAGAGGGGGCATGATCAGATAGAGAGAGAGAGAGAGAGAGAGAGAGAGAGAGAGAGAGAGAGAGAGAGAGAGAGAGAGAGAGAGAAGTGTCCATGAACCGAAGGAGTGTGGTGGACGGAAGCTAGTGGATTCTCCAGGATATTGAGAAGGGGTAAAATATAATGTGGGTGTTGACTCCCCTCACTCCAGGGACGACACTTCTATCGAAGTCACGAAACGTTCCTTGAGCTTTAAAGACCACCAGGGTAGATGATAATGTTAAACAGATCAAATCCTCACACTTCTTATCATTTTTAACTACTACATCACAGCTCGATGGGATTGCATCTTTAACTACTACGCCACATCTGGAGGGGATTGCATCTTTAACTACTACACAACACCTGGAGGGGATTGCATCTTTAACTACTACACCACACCTGCAGGGGTTTGCATCTTTAACTACTACACCACAGCTGGAGGGGCTTGCATCTTTAACTACTGCACCTCACCTGCAGGGGCTTGCATCTTTAACTACTACACCTCACCTGCAGGGGATTGCATCTTTAACTATTACAACTCATAATATCGTATTCCATTCAGTTTTAAACTACAACGAGCACTTTCCAAACCTATAGAAATATTTCTGAAATAAACATGTACAGTTTGTGACATTCAAAATTATATTTACTCGTAGTGAATTTGAATAACGAAGACACATTATATATATATATATATATATATATATATATATATATATATATATATATATATATATATATATATATAAATGTTATATAAGCTTGAAGGATTTATCTTATTGCTCCAGTGTAATGTTGTGTGATTTCTGTTGCATGTACCAGACGAAATGCAGCGAAACATACTAGGCAATAAAATGTGCAGTCTGTTGTTTGTGTCTTCGTTTTTCAAATGTACAGCGTGTGTTGATCAAATGTTAGATTACTGCAAACTTACAGTAATGTTTGTAACGCAGATTTGTTGACAACCCATAGTCCGCCAGCCAGCATCCGGGTATCTCAGAAAAGTGCACTCATATTTCAAGATCCGGGGTGGACTTAGTGAAGAATATCCCACAGGACAGGTTAGATTAAGGTTAGTACAATCACCACAGTCACCCTGTATTAGAACACAGAGAAACAATGGCATGTATCACAAGATAGTAACGTTCATTCATAAATAAACGCTCACATCTAAATAGTGTAGATCAGAATTGATACTAACTATAATCATGTGGTAAAGGTCAGGTCTTCGGGAGATATGACTGAGTTACCGTAGACAATAGACGGTACTACTTTCTTTCTGTTAGCGCCGAATGTTAGGAGGCGCTAAATAAACCCGACACCCCACATTGTGCCAACGGCTTCAGGCGGAGGAAAGCAATTGGGAGGGAAATGTACTCTAAAGACTAAGTGTCGTGTCAGGGCAGACCAGGCCCTAAGCCTTGGACGGCAGCTGGTCTAGGATGGAAGCTCTGACAGGCGGATAGTTAGAGCATTGATTTACTGATCCGGCAGCTTCTGCAGCTTGTCTCGTTCCAGATGTATTGGTGTTGCCTTTGCTCTTGAATAAAGTAAGCAGGCAGAGTGAGTGAGTGAGTGAGTGAGAGAGAGAGAGAGAGAGAGAGAGAGAGAGAGAGAGAGAGAGAAAGAGAGAGAGAGAGAGAGAGAGAGAGAGAGAGAGAGAGAGAGAGAGAGGGGGGTATCATGCTGCATGGGCAACACATGGTTACTAAACTCAGCCCAGGCTGTGTGCTATGGGGAGTTATAACTCCATGTTACAAACTATCGTCTGTGAAGACGGCAAGGTGCCAGCAGGTGCAATCAAATGGTATATGTACACAACATTACAAATATTATGGCTACTTCCTTATAACGCTGACCTCTGAGACGAAGGGCTAGCTAACGCGATTCGTAATTCAGCAAACTGCATTTGAAATCAGAGCCAGGCGATTTAGAAGCAGCGTTATGTAGATTGTTAATAAACGTATGAGCGTCGGTCGTTCCGAAAGTTGTGGCAAACTATTCAATGTAAACTTGCCTATTAAATAACAAACAGCCTGTAAAGGGCATGCAACTAAATTAACTGTCAAAAACAACAACAACCCAGAAACACTGTCATCTACTGCTAATAGCACCTTGCAGCGTAGGAAGGAGGGGAGGGGGGTGGGGGTGGGGGGGTGGGGGGTTGAGCCTGTGGAATTAAGGCCGCCTGGCTAGTGCAGTCGCAGCGAACTGTGCAGGTTAGGGTCTTCTTTTTGCCCCCGACAGAAAATAATCCACAACTTACCGAGCATTTGGACACGGATTTACAGGAGAAGAACCCGGCATACTAAATTAACTAACACCATAATAATAAGGAAATGTGAATACATTCCTTCCTCTTCACCATTCCTTCCAAGACAGTTATAACAAAATACCAAAAGTTATATGCTACTCATTTTATGAAACTGTGGTATTCCCAGAGCCAAAATGGCAGTCAAATGAAACTATCACAGTTGGATAATGAACCAGAAACAACCAGTATTATGACACGCAATCGTACTAACCACAATAGTACCTCAACTCATCGCCTATATATAATAAGTTTGTAATAAACACATATGTATATGTAACGCATAAAGAAAAAAAAAAGATGTTATAAATGATATATAACATTTGTAACTCAACTATATAACTACTTACAAATGATATGCACCATGGGTAATTGAACTACATAACTATTTATATATGACTAGCTGACCCGGCCCGGCTTCGCCCAGACCCTGGTGGGGATAATCTCATTTAATTCACATAAGTAGTCATATAAGCTCCCGTTCCCGTTCCCGACTATCTATCTGTCTGTCTGTCTGTCTGTCTGTCTATCTGTCTGTCTGTCTGACCCGGCCCGGCTTCGCCCAGACCCTGATGGGGAGCATCTCATTTAATTCATATAAGTAGTCATATAAGCTCCCGTTCCCGACTATCTATCTGTCTGTCTGTCTGTCTGTCTGTCTAACACGGCCCGTCTTCGCCCAGCCCCTGGTGGGGAGCATCTCATTTAATTCATATAAGTAGTTACATAAGCTCCCGTTCCCGACTATGTGTCTGTCTGTCTGTCTGTCTTGGGTAAATGGAGGAGGGAGGAGGAAGAGGGAGGTGGAGGAGGGAAGAGGAGAGAGAAGGAGACAGGAGGAGTAGGGAGGAATAGGAGGGAGGAGGAGGGATTAGGAGGAGGAGGAGGGAGGAGTAGGAGGGAGGAGGAGGAGGGAGGAGGAGGGAGGAGGAGGAGCAAGAGGGAGAAGGAGGGAGGAGGAAGGAGGAGGAGTGAGGAGGAGGAGGGAGGAGGAGGAGGAAGATGGAGGAGGAGCGAGGAGGAGGGGGAGGAGGAGGGAGGAGAAAGAGGGAAGAGGAAGAGAAAGGAGGAGGGAGAAGGAAGAGGAGGGAGAAGGAGGAGGGAGGAGATAGAGGGGGGAGGAGAAGGGAGGAGAAGGGAGAGGGAGCAGGAGGGAGAGGAAGGAGGAGGAGGGAGGAGCAGGAGCAGGAGGAGAAGGGAGGAGGAAGGAAGAGGAGCGATTAGGAGGAGGGAGGAGGGCGAGGAGGTAGGAGGAGGAGGAAGAGGCAGGAGAAGGAAGGAGGAGGAAGAGGGAGGAGGAGGAGGAGGATGGAGGAGGGAGAGGGGGGAGGGGAAGAGGAAGAGGGTAGGAGGAGGAGGGAGGAAAAGGGAGGAGGGAGGAGGAGGAGGGAGGAGGAGAAGCGAGGAGGAGGGATGGGGAGGAGGAGATGGAGGAGGTGGGAGGAGGAGGGGGAGAAGGGAGGGGGAGGAGGGAGGAGGAGGGAGGAAGAGGGAGGAGAAGGAGGAGGAGGGAGGAGGAGGGATGATGGGGAGGAGGGAGGAAGAGGAGGAGGGAAGAGGAGGAGGGAGGAGGAGAGAGGAAGAGGAGGGAGGAGGAAGGAAGAGGAGTGATTAGGAGGAGGGAGGAGGTAGGAGGAGGAGGAAGAGGGAGGAGGAGGAAGGAGGAGGAAGAGAGAGCAGGAGGGAGGAGGAGGAAGAGGGAGGAGGAGGATGGAGGAGGAAGAGGAGGGAGAGGGGGGAGTGGAAGAGGAAGAGGGTAGGAGGAGGAGGGGATAGGAGGAGGAGGATTATAACGCATATGCCTGTAGATTTAATAATGGCTGAAGTTGTTCCATGTCTTCTTAGAGTTGGCGACAGTGTTAAGAAATATAAAATCTTCAAACTTGATAGAGATAAGGTAACTATTATTTATTTATTATGTTTTTAATAACCGACATGACTGTAGATAACTTCTTTAAGCATAAAAAGATGAGTTACAATTTTTTTTTGCATTATGCATTATTTTTATGAAAACTTTGAAAATGCCTTAAAGATTATATCATGAGTTATTATAACTCATATGCCGGTAAATAACTATAGACAAAGAGTTTATAAATCTTTGAAAACGGTGCAACAATATGACTATAAGTTATATAGCAATGTTATTAAAAGTTATGCCCCTTGAAATAACTTTTCTAGAGTTAAGTCTCCTCGCTATATATAAATTATAATGAAAAATGGAATATTAAATAATATTAAGTAAGGAGCCGATTTCACACTAAAAAAATGACAGTTGGCAGCGCGGGAATGAGAGGACGACGTGTAGAAAATTTCATCTCAATCGGATGGACCGTTCGCGAACGCATAAAGGACATACAGACAGACAGACAGACAGACAGACATACATATTACATCCTTTTTTATATATAAGATATATAACGTCGGTAACTGAAATGCATAACTACTTACAAATGACATATAACATTGGTAATTCAACTACATAACTACTTACAAATGACATATAACATTGGTAGTTCAACTACATAACTACTTACAAATGACATATAACATTGGTATACAATGAACTACATTACTTACAAATGACATTTCTGTCGAATTGTAATCACACCGACTGAGAACCGGGTGAAGGACTCCGCCAATTTCATGCATCACTCCACCATCAAGCAACACATCTGCTCTAGTGATCTGGACTCCATTTACCGTCATCTGATCAATATAAATATACATATAATCAGAAGTAATATTGGTTCCATCGCTCTGCTACTGAGTTGAGTACATGGAGCGACACTGTGACGTGTGGATTTCATGTGGAGTGCTTTTACATCTGTCCGTGGTTGTTTGTGTCCTGAACTGCATGTTCGGAAAAATGGCAGCTGCCGATTGATGAACTAACTGGGTTTACCTTATGCAGTAATGTGTGGCTGCTGGTTTTCTAGTGACTGCCGCTTCCATCGAGGATGAACTGTATTTTTCGTGGCGTACTTTGTGTTGGCATTCTGGCAGTGGCATTATGCATAGTATACCTGTGCTGGCTGTTGGTTTGTGGAGATTCCTGTCTGTTCCACTTTTCACATAGGACAGTGAGAAGCATTTTGCGTGATGTTCACTGGCACAAGAATGGAGCATTATGGGGCAACCTTTTGCCGTGAAATTGGAATCGCGACTAAGTAACTATAGTGTGCATTTTTAATGACTGTGCAGTTTTTGACAATATTGCCATTCCAAGATTTGTATTTATTTACTGTAGAGTTCATGCGACACAACGCAACATAACAGGTAAATACAAAACTTGGAACGGAAATATTTTCAAAAACTGCAGCCATTAAAAATGCATCCTGTAGAAGTAAAAGTAGGTCTATAAGACATTTATATGAGTCTAAAGCCTTGAGGCTCTTTGAGCACTTGGTGTGTTAGCTCTTTATTGTTAGAGACCAATCCGAACTTAATGGGTGTTGTAAATTATATCATGCCGGCTACCTTTACTTCCCAAACAATTTTCTGGTACTCAGTTTAGGCTAGGTGGACCTACGACCTAGGTCAATTAAAAACAAATTTGAATCCGCATAATTAAATCTTGTTAGAGCTAATCAAAATGGTTTTGGCCACACGATGAGAAGGGACAGATTTGAATATGTTTAACATCTGTAAAACTAGTGCGTTTGTGTAGTTGGTTAGCCTGCATCGCTGTTAGTGTCAAGATTAGGGCCGGATATGGGTTCGACCCTGCGGCTCGTCATCTGCAAAAGTGAGGGGAAGACTGGCCACCTATTCCGGCGTGCATTCAGGCTTGCAGAATGTAATAACGCTGTCACATCATAGGCTCATGGCTTCGGGACACACAAGCTGCGAAGGCTAGGGGCTGGACGCTCGCCTGCCAGCCTGATGGACGTGGATCCAATCTGGAACGGAGTGGATTCTAAATTTTAAAAATTAACCTGTTCTCCACGTCAAGCAATCCTAAAATGGCTACCAGGAAGGCATTGAAGCCACTTTATTAACCTTTGATTTCATCACTATCACGATTGGTCTCATAAAGTCTATTTCTTCTGGATGTCTTGTCACTATATAACACTGTCATCTACCCTGATGTCTTGAAGCTTTACGATATTTCAGATTTACAATATTTCAATGATTCAATATTTCAGCTTTACAATATATCCTTGACACGAGATCCAAATCCATTAGTTCTCAAGCCCACAATCCTTCGTTTTTCTGAATTAGTTCTTTTCCTAACTGGATTTTAATGGAATGGTTCATTTTCTCGTCCTTGGCAAGGGGACGTAAATGACAAGTGCCTCAAAAGTCAGAGTGGGTTCCATTGATAGTTAGTTAGTTAGTTAGTCCATTGATGGTGAGGGACACTGGTAGTAGAAACAATCTAATCCACAAGCAAACATCAGTCCAGTTCACTCACTGCCTGTTGTTGTAGCAAGTTTATGGGCTATGCTTGAGTTCATTCTTTTTTTTCTCTTCTGCATATCCTTTACAGGACATCGTTGTCAACAGCAGCATCTTTCAGCTGTCTGTTGATTTCTTGGCAAGATTACGCTCAATAGTTTGCCATTGCTTTCTGAGCGGCCGGCTCAGTTATCCCGCAAGTCACCAGCGGGAGTCAAACCGCTTCCAGCTCTCGTCCGCTACGAGACTCTGTGTGATAAACGGGATTACGGAGAAAGAGTTGTAACCCCTCGGCCAGAGAGACCGGCATGTTTGAGTTCATAGCAAGCGAAAAAAAAAATACCCAAATGTAATGACCAGTTTAAAAATCAATTAGTGGCGTCGCTATGTGAACGAAGCTGGACCAAGCTACGTCTGTCTATTCATGGGAAGCCTAAAACATCTCATTGGACAGTCCTACAACCACCTGCTATCGAAACTATACGAAAGCTACATCAATGATCATCATCATCTTTTGCCATGCCGATAATCGTAGGCGGTCATGTTTCGCCATCTCACGCGATCACCAGAGTCGTAGATCAGCTCGGTGTTCTTGGCTCGACCATACCACTTGGCCAGGATATCCAGGTATTTATTTATCTGCATTCCCCTTGTTCGCCTTCCCTCAATCTTGCCCGTTGTCACAAAGTTATCCAATTTATTTCGTCTCACAACGTGTCTCAAAAACTGTGACTGTCTACATCTAATTTTTCTAATCACTTTACGGTTATCATTTGTTTCTTGTAGGATTTGGTCGTTCTGCTGTCACCATCAATGATGGTATTGATGTTTCCCACATCCTGGTGGATGAAATACGTTGATTCCTGGATTACATTAGTAACTTTCATTATGCCATTATATTTACCTAATTTTATTTTCTTTTTCCTTCCCTTAGCTTTGAACTCAAGCGTAGTTCATACACATACATTACTTCTAGTGCACCGGACTTATTGTTGAGTGTGGATTAGCGTTCCCCGTTACCGGTGTCCCTCGCCATCAGGCGAACCGACTCCACATTCAGAGGTACTTGTAATTCACGTTCCAAAGTCAAAGACGAGAAGTCAACATATTAATCCAACTGACCCGTGTAGAGGTTGAACCCACTACCCCGGCATCAGCACACCATGAGTGTTCTTATGCGTTCGTTCATGCTGACCTCCTAATTACCTTCTCTATTTCTACAGCTCCGTCGATTTCTCAGGCCTGCTTGTCACTATTAATGTTACTCGTCTTACAGCATACAGGAAGCCTCGGTAGTGTAGTGGCTAGACTCTCGCCTGCCTGGGATGGGTTCGATTCCGCATCTAGATGAACTTTTAAATCTAACCTAGGCTCCTAGGTTGATCCAGCCAAAACTGGATACACGAATATGCCTGGCGAAGTAAAGACGGCGGCTTGATACAGGCCACATCACACACCGAGTGCCGATTGGTTTATGAATGAATAATAAGGCCTGTAAAAGGAATATATATATATATAGGGAGTATTTTTAATGACTGTGCAGTGTTTGAAAATATTGCCAGTCCAAGTTTTGTATTTGCCTATTATGTTGCATCAACTTTACAGAGGGTGAGTACAAAACTGGACCGGCAATATTTTCAAACACCGTACAGTCATTATAAACACACCCTATACCTAATTATCAACACTTCACACTCCTGCGGAAATACCTTACATAGTGCTTCCTGATACATAAAAAAGCACGGACGTTGTATTTTATACTAGTGTCTAGTTGGTCATGTGTCGAAGTACACTTGGTCCTGCAGTGAGGCGCCGTCGTTATTTGGAGGTGACAAGTTCGAATCCCGGTCGATAACTATAGCTTTCAATTTTTATGTTGTCTAGTGCGTCCTCTAGTCTCTACTTCCTCCTTCTAATTCTATGAGCGTCAAACAATACATGTTTGTTTATTTATGAATTGCCTTAGTTTTCTAAAGCCTGGTTCTCTGATGTTCACAACATGTTTGCGTAGGATCCAGTACCAAACTCATCACTTTATCCACCACTGAAGTCAACATGGACGAATAAATAAGAGCGGTCGTTCTTATACTTCCGGCGTGTTGATGCCCAGGTAGCAGGTTCAATCCCTACACGAGTCACCTGGATTAAAATGTTGACTTTCCGACCTTGATTTGAGGACGTAAATTACAAGTACCTCAGAAATCGGAGTGGATTCGATTGATGCCGAGGGACACTGGTAATAGGGAAAGCTAATTCATATATACAATCAATGCAGTGCACTAGAAGTAGTAGCAAATGTGTGTACTACGCTGTGTTCAAAGCGAGCGAAAGAAAAAAAAAACATTGATATTTACAGGTAAATCTATTTCTATAGCACATACTGCCGCAGGGGTGTGGAGTTCTAAACCTTCACATATTCACATATTATTGGTCATAGCATAATGATTGAGGGTAGCCACTTCCTTTCCTCGTTGCTTTTGTTTACATTAAAATTACCGAAAAAAATATGAAAATTGCCTAATATCCATAGCATGTGGCTGGGTGAACACCACTGCCTTAATGGGGAGGATATATTACCCAGTTGTCACTGTTCAGGATTGATCAGAACATTGCATTGACGGTTATGCGCTAAAACCGCCATGCCACCACTTTTTACATTGATATAGGCAGACAGACAGCATGTAGACATAGTGTAAAATAAAGTAAAGAGAAAAAAAAGCCAGAAATTGACTCTTTTACTCTTCTTACGGCACATTGGACATGTGCTAGAAACATATTTTAATAGACTAATTGACCAGCCAGACAGACAGACAGAGAGAGAGAGAGAGAGAGAGAGAGAGAGAGAGAGAGAGAGGGAGAGAGAGAGATGGAGACAGAGAGAGAGAAACAGAGAGAGAGAGAGAAAAAGATAGAGATACACGGGCACACAGAGAGATACAGAGAGCCACCGAGTGACAGACACAGGCAGGCAGGCAGACAGACAGACAGATAGACAGATAGATAGGTAGATAGATAGGTAGATAGATAAATAGATAGATAGATAGATAAATAGATAGATAGATAGATAGATAGATAGACATATAGATAGATCGATGGATAGATATATATATCGATGGATAGATAGATAGATCGATCGATCGATCGATCGATCGATAGATAGATAGATAGATAGATAGATAGATAGATAGATAGATAGATAGATAGATAGATAGACATATAGATAGATCGATGGATAGATAGATAGATCGATGGATAGATAGATCGATCGATCGATAGATAGATAGATAGATATATAGACAGACAGACAGACAGACAGACAGACAGACAGACAGACAGATAAACAGACAGACAGATAGATAGACAGACAGACAAAGTAATATTAATTGCAAAATAGTGAGCAGTATGGAAATCAAAGATTACAAAGTAACATTACAGACACACTGGATTGTATTTCCTCAATGGACGCAAATTCCCCTCACTTGTATCACATTCTTAATTATTATAATCTCGGAAATGTTGACAGTAATTTTGCCAATAGCAACATCCCATTGACGCTAGTCTTGTGGTAGAGAGATCTGACGCAGTGATTCTCCAATTATAGGATATATTTTATCACCAGAAAGCATGTGGCAGATGCGGCGATCGATGGGGTTCTGAATGTGTATTAGACTCAGTGGTTAAAGACAAGGGGGAAACGATCGACTTCATTGCCATGTGGCTGTGTCTCTCCCGGCAGAATCGCAATCCGCCAGGCGAGAACATTGTAGAGAGCTTGAACTCCGTTTCTTTACAATTTTCACTGCTGAATGATGCAGCTTAGAAATGAACCGACTATCTTCAGAGCGTCAGGCAGACGACCTGATCTTTCGCCAATGAGAACAAAGTAACTTTCTATTTGTAGTATGTTAAAGATGGCGGTGGCAATAGCCATTCATTTACAGAAACCAACTTTGTGCATACAAAAAGACATGATAGTCAGTTTAAAATTACCGTGGCAGGCAATTCAAATTACTGCGTGAATGTGTGTGTGTGCGTGTGTGTGTGTGTGCGTTTGTGCGTGCGTGTGTGTGTGTGTGTGCGTGCGTGCGTGCGCGCTCGCGCGTGTGTGTGGTGTATAATATATTTAAGCTTGAAGGGTTTATCTAATTACTTTAGTTTATATTGCGTGATTTCTGCATTACCTATCTGTCGAGATGCAGTGAAATATATCACGCAATAAATAGTGGAATTTATTGTTACTGTCTTTGTTATTCAACTATTTTATTTGCTTGTGTTAATATATTGGGGAACTAAGAAAATGTATGTTTATATAATAGGCAATGAGAACATCTTTAAACATTTCCACACCTATAAGCTACAGTGGCATCATTATGCAATATGTCCTTTTAAAAACCCCAAAAGAAAGATTCCCAATATTTCGTCAGTTCGTCTACCTCGTGCATTTCTCATATCCAATGTGTTTTTAATGCCACGTATCCAGTGTTTTGTTAATCGACCCCTGCCTCTTCTCCCAGAAACCATAAATATGGTATTATTTCAATGCTTAGATACGAATTATGTCCATACTCCATAGCTGTAGTTTCACGTGGATGATAGACTTGGCTAATGAAGACACCTTTCCAGGGGTGTATAATTGCAAGACGGAAAACACTCTCCAACAAACAGCTGTTCTAAATACAAAGTGTAGTGAGACTTTACAAACACCCTGTATGAGTACCAAACAATACGTTTGTGTTTATTTATGAACTGTCCCAGAAATCACACGTTACATCATTAATCTTTCCAAACCACTATGATGATAAATATGGCCTAAGTATTTCGGTTTCCCAGACACAATACTGTGTCTAAGACAGTTTACTTCGATGTTCTGATTGTGAAGAGTGTGAAGCAATATATACTCATAAACATGGACCTTTGCACTATTTATAACATGAACTACTTACCGAGTTCTGTGTGACAGCCAGCAGAAGCTGGTGCTGAGGTCCAAGGAAGGTTGCCACTGCCTCGCTGTCAACGATGGACTGTGTGAACACCAGTTTAGGGACAATGTAGTATCTTATGAACTCTGCATTCTGTGGATACACATATTGGTATTCTCCAGATGGATGCCTGCTATAGTTCATTAGGTCATGTTTACCACCACGTGAGTGTGTGTCTGTGTGTGTGTCTGTGTTTCTGTGTGTGTGTGTGTGTGTGTGTGTCTGTGTGTGTCTGTGTTTCTGTGTGTGTGTGTCTTTGTGTGTGTGTGTCTGTGTCTGTGTGTGTATATGTGTGTGTCTGCCTGTGTGTGTCTGTATGTCTGTGTCTGTCTGTATGTGACTGTGTCTGTCTGTGTGTGTGTCTGTGAGTGTGTCTGTGTGTGTGTGTGCATGTGTGCATGTGAGCATGAATGCATGCATGCATGCACACGCACATCACACGCACATATGCACCTACCTACCTACCTACCTACCTACCTACCTCCCTCCCTCCCTCCCTTTTCATATCCAATGCGTTTTTAATGCCACGTATCCACCGTTGTGTTAATCGACTCCCATGCGTGCGCGCGTTCGTATGTCTGCGTGCGTGCGTGCGTGCGTGCGTGCGTGCGTGCATGCATGCATGCCATGTATGTATGCATGTATGTATTTGTCTTTATATTAAAAGTAGCATAGCGTGCTAATAATTTAATTTTAGCTGCCCTATATTCTGGTCATCAAACTCTCTCCATAGCTCTCACTTGAAATAGTTTGCCATAGTTATGCTCAAGGTCTTTGTCCCTGTAAGAACCCCCTCACACAAAAATGTCACGCCAAAACGAGAAGATGCTATTACTCTTCAATAATTTCTTAAGGAATATAACATTAGTCACGCAAACGATAACATTCACTGGCCACCGGAAGAAGTGACATCAAGTTGCGTGATGGCAGATTGGAAGATATTGTGCCTGGTTGCACAAATGATTTTGTGGCGTCGGAAATCCCGCGGAGAATGCTGTTGAAGAAATCGTGGCCGCTGTAAGAGGCATGGAATTTTTTTACGTCGGTCATGCGGAAAATGCTTCGGAAATGATTGGCCTTGCATTCAAGACATTGAGGTGACAGAGATATAATTGAATTTCAGAAACAACAATCATACGAAGAACATGAATCAAATCAGTGGAGCTGAATATTACAAAGGAAAAACATTTAAAAAGCTTGATGAAATGTTTCCAGATTGTGAATCGGGTCAACGATTACTGCACTTAATCAAAAGAAACATGCGTGTTAAAAGAAATACGCATGAATGATGTGATTTGTAAAACCACATTGATTGTTATAATAACATATATGTACACTTTTGTTTCTTTAAAAATACAGCTATTCTATTGGTATTTATTCATTGTAAAAAATACCCATTTATAGAGTTTTCTCTTACAGAATGTCATGTTGCGAACATATTTTGTAAACGTGTTTTTCTTAGGGCATTCTTTGAGAATTCCCGCCACTCATTATGGATAAACTATAATCTCTATATTAACTATTATAGTGTTACGTGATTTCTATAAACCCACACAAGAAATGCAACAGTATTGTAGTTTCAATGGCAAACTTGTACCAACGATTTATTGACGATGCTGATTCGCCCACTACAGTCAGTTCTGACGATGCCAGTCAGTAAGAACAGGACCTCTGTCGTGTCTTCTAGCCCAAAGACCAGCGTCGCGCAGCTGGTTCCTGACCGTTTGATTTGAAATTCGACGAGCTCCTCGCTGATTCAGTTTGACAGTTTCAAGTCATTGCTCTAACAGAAAGGATTAATCGAAATAGAAATGTTTTGAGGTGTGATGTTAGTGGAAGATACTAAGTGAGAGCCGAAATGAATAGTAATCAAACAGTCATAATTTTACAAGATAAATGTGCATTTTATACAGTGGCCTGTCCTAGGCATAGATTGGCCCATATGGCATTCTTTCGAAAGTCAGATGTCCAGTTGTAAGTCTGATGCTCAACCGCTGGTGCTGTCAATTGTAATTTATCTACCACAGTTTTTTAATCCTCCTACGCTGTGGTCTTCTCTTCTCTGTTCCCCTGCTAACCTCTCTCCGTAAGGATCTTTTCCAGACTTTCGTGTCTGTTAATATAACTAAAATATTTAATTGTCCTCATGTTTTTTATTGTAATAATCAAGCTTCTTCAATCCTGATTTCGTATTGGATTGTTTGTTCTCCTGTCCATCCAATGGACTGTTAAAACTTTTCTGTAACAGTAGATTGACAACTATTGACAGACACAAAAACAAAAGAAGAATGACTGACTTGGCTTGGTCACAGTACATGACACGAAGGTTTCCTACTGAAAAAAAGAGGAGTTTATAATCCACAGGAAAAGAACAAGGAAACGTCAAAGCAATTATAATGCATACACAGGCAAAACATCCTGGTTCTGACTAACGCAGTGCTGAAGAGAATAGCTTAGAACAAGATAGCGTAATGGCACGATACCATGACAAAGCCAGTTTTGAACTGACTAATCGGATGATGATGAGTCTCATGTAATGTGATCACAAAACAATATCCGTGATCTAATTTACTAGGTATTGCTCTCATTCTTTTGATATAGGATCATGTGTCGCGTTCATCAACAGGGCTGTTTCCAGGGTAAGTTCCGCCATACAGCGCAAGTAACCGATACAGTCTCAATCTTCTACATCAATCAGCGCTTCAGATTCTAACCATATCAGAATACAGAGCTTGTTTCAAGTTGGACATCCTTCAATGGTGCCTTAAAGAGTTCCGAGCTTGTGTTCCTAATAGGCATTCACCGCTGACTAATAATAATCAGTAATACATTACACTAACTGTAAATACGACAGATTGAATTGAAAATGTGATTCTCTCCTGTGGCCCCATAAGGACCTCATAGGATATAGCCTCATGGACTATTTCGCTATCACTAAAGAAACTATCACTTTGAAACTAGATAGTACTGAACATGTTTCCCTCTCTCGGCCGTGTCTTGTTTACTCCAGAGGAAAGGATAACCATTACGTCTGGAACATGGTAGGCTGCAGACGCTGGCGGCTCAGCGTCAAACCTTCAAGAGCCAGAGGTGAGTGGTGGTCAGACCCTCAAAACCGTGGGACTTGGCTTAGAGGCGTTCAGCCGTATCCCGCAGCAGAGGGCATTAAAGCAAGTGTCTGGATCTGTATGAGTGCGCACACCTCTCAAACGTAAATGTCCGGACCAATGTAAGCGTGTATTACCGTCAGACTCTCTGCCTGACTCTGCGGATCCCGCGACCAGAGAGAATAGGCCCGCCGGAGATATTGCTCGTCTCTTGCGAACAAATCTCCCCACCTGACACTGTGCGGATCCCGAAATACGACAGATTGAATTGAGAACGTGATTCTCTCATGTGGCCTCATAAGGACCTCATAGGATATAGCCACATGAACTATTTCGCTATCACTGACGAATAATATTGGAGCTTTTGAAACTAAATAGTACTGAACAAGTTCTTAGAATATCGGTAACTAAGATGAATGAAGTACATAGTACTGATTAGTTCTTAGAATATACGTGACTAAGAAGAATAAACTAGATAATACTGAACAGTTCTTAGAATATCGGTGATTAAGAAGAATGAAATAGATAATACTGAACAGTTCTTAGAATATCGGTGATTAAGAAGAATGAAATAGATAGTACTGAACAGTTCTAAGAGTATCGGTAACAAAGAAAAATGAAAATATCGACATTCTACAACAGCTAAACAAAGAAGAAGCCCGGATCATAAATAAAACTTCATGTCTCGGAACTGAAATACTTTGATCATACTAAAAGCCACATTATTTTAGAAAGAAAAACACATATTAAAAAAATAAAACATTGATAGAAGGCATAGTTCCTAGAAGAAGCGACTGGGGTCGTGCAGCACGAAAAAAGATATAGAAAATTGCAGAAGCCTTAAGCATGAAAATGCACGAAACAGGTGATCCGACAAAGCATTGATACATTTTTCAATGGACGCTAATGAGACCGATGTTCCGCAAAGGACTTAATACATGATGATATCAGGTTCATATAATAATCCGTATTCGATTCATTGTATAACAGAGGAGATTTCCAGTCTGGTGGTATTTAAAAATGAAACAGCAATACCTACCACTGTTCTGTTGAGATGTTTGATGGCATCATTGGTTGGCACAAACACCGTGAACTCGTCGAGGTCTTTAATCTGGTCCAGGACTCCGGTTATCTGATGGGACAACACATACAGTCTTCAATGGTCAGAAGCAAAATCGTTGGTTAAATGGCAACTGAAATTACGGTGCGAACATAATTGATTTTAAAAAGTCCACAATCATTTTAAAAAAAAAAACTCCCTGTACCTGTTCCTGTGATTGTGTACCCTGTCTAGTTCAAGCCTACGTTTTGTTTGGCAATGAATCAGTTAAGTCTAGTTTAGTAGTGTGTCAAATTTCTCCCGAACTGGCAATACTAGACAACATACATTGGCAATAATAGACAGCGCACATTGGCAATAATAGACAGCGCACATTGGAAATACTAGACAGCGCACATCGGCATACTAGACAGCGCACACTGGCAATACTTCACAGCGCACATTGGCAATAATAGACAGCGCACATTGGCAATAGTAAACAACACACATTGGCAATATTAGACAGCGCACGCTGACAATACTAGACAGTGCACACTGGCAATACTAGACAGCGCACATTGGCAATAACAGACAGCGCACACTGGCAATACTAGGCAGCGCACATTGGTATACTAGACAGCGCACACTGGCAATACTTCACAGCGCACATTGGCAATAATAGACAGCGCACATTGGCAATAGTAAACAACACACATTGGCAATATTAGACAGCGCACGCTGACAATACTAGACAGCGCACACTGGCAATACTAGACAGCGCACATTGGCAATAATAGACTGCGCACATTGGCAATAGTAAACAACACACATTGGCAGTATTAGACAACGCACACTGGCAATACTAGACAGCGCACATTGGCAATACTGGACAGCGCACATAGGTATGGGAAAACTAATAAGTCAGTGTAAGAACAACAACATTGATATCCACAAGTTTTAAAAACATACAACCGATAAAATAAATTTGGCATCTTGAATACTTATAAAAGGTAGCTGCATATCCTTTACAGGACGTTGCAGTCAACCCCAGCATTTTAATGTTGTTCGTGATGTCTTGGCAAGTTTACGTTCAGTAGTTTGCCGTTGCTTTCTGAAAGACGCCACCCATACCATTTCATTAACAAAATGCAAGGCGGTTTGCTGCCAAATCGCTAGCAGCTGTGTTTCGAACGCGATATGCGAGATTACGAATTGCGCCAGTAAACTCTTCGTCACATAGCGCGCGAAAATCTATAACCAGAAAGAAATGACAGTAAGTGAGTAGTTTGGAATATTAATGCTCACCGCGGACTGACAATGGAAATATAATTACAGTACTTAAAAGAAGGAACTCTGAAAAACTACAAGTAAACCCTTAATGGACTGGAACTGATAGAACAAAGAAAGCTAGAGTGCTGAGAATACTCGAATTTCACGTGGCAACACATCTGAGTGGAACTTGGACAATTTAACACATCAGCTGAAAAGCACACATGCGCCTATAAATGTACGTTTTGAAGAAATTTATTAACGTTTCATTTAATGAAAATGAGAACATCGCGATTTATTCAACGAAAAATTAATACTTAAGATTAAATAAAATAACATAAATAAAATTGAGGAACTTGAAATATTTTGAACAAAGTAAAATAAAACATTTATGTCTGGAAAAGATAGCTTTGCTGGAAAGTTTACCGTAAGGCGAAGAGGAAAATTACAATGTAGATCGATTCACGATGTGACAGATAATTTACACAGGACCATAACAGGACAGGAAAACTGCAGTTTAATAGAGTTACATTCCGATAAACTGTTATTAGGGCAAGGTACTGCGTAGGTCGAGCCACCGGATGATGATATGGCACATAGTACTGTCAAATGATAATTGTCAGAGACAGCAGAGTTAAATTATACATGTGTCTACGAAGTACACACTAAACTCATTGCAAGCTGCTTGGTATCGAATGAGTTTAGTAAAGCCGTGAACTGTGGGCTCCAATTGGATAGAGGCTAAAATAGTCGGACAACCCAAAGGCAAGGAGTTATGCATGTACAATAATATTATGTTTTCTTGATGATCCAAAGGAAATGGTAAGTAAAACATTCAAATAAGCTTTGTTGTGGGTTTGGGTATAAAAACAAGTTAGTTACTTGCATATCTTTTACAGGACGTCGCAGTCAACCCCAACATTGTTGGCTGTTTGTGATATCTTGGCAAATTGTCGTTCAGTAGTTTGCCATTGCTTTCTGAACGACCAACAGTCATACAGTTGTATGAAAACCAACGCAAAGCGGTCTACTACCAAATCGTCCCCGGCCGTGTTTCGAATGCGGTACGCGGGTGAACGAATTGCGTCCATAATACCTACGCTACAAAGCCGGTGATATCATTTATTAATCACATGCTGCTGTTGTTTTTGTCTGCCTTAGTGAGATGTGGTAATTGAGCTGGTTGGTGTTAGTGCTAGTCGTGACTGATGTGCTCATTAGAATCATGTGTCTGCTCCTGGGGAACTCAAACCCGACCAGTGATAAAACGATGCTCGTTAGTATCCCATCTTCCCTGTCGGATTATTTGGGGTTCATTTCTTGTATGTGAAAAATAGCACAAGAATGATGTAATTCAACGAGGAATAACCGTGGGGTAGTAGTAATTGCGCTTGCCTGCTAAGACAGGGATGTGGGGTCAATCCCTAGCAGTGGCAGGATTATTTTATTTCCAATCAGTCCGGCTCTTTGGTGATGTCACCTGATGTGGTTTCTATTGTGCCTCTCAGTCTGTCAGTGACGTGTCCATGCGGCTTTGGGCGTAGCCCTTAGTAGGATTTGTCCGTTGGGATTGTTCCTTTCTTTCTTCTTCCATCACCCGGAAAATGTTTCTTATCTCCAGTAGAAGAAATAAGTAGGGATTGGAGAACGCACCAGACAACATAACAATCGAAAGATATAGTTACCGACCATGATTTGAACCTGTCACCCCCAAATGACAACAGCGCCTCCCTGAAGAAAAAGTGTACTTCAAGGCATGACCAACTATGATCAAGGCAAGATGTCTAGTTGGTCTTGCGTCGAAGTACACGTAATCCTGCAGCGAGACCCTGTCGTTATTTGGAGGCGATAGTTTCGAATCCCGGTCGGTAACAATAATGTTTAAGTTGTCCAGTGCGTCCTCTAATTCTACTTCTTTCTTCTACTGCTATGAGCGTCAAACAATACATGTATGTTTATTTATCAACTATAAAACTACAAGTCCAGGCATTATATGCACAATGGACCTAAAGGCACGTAGAAGAGATAATTTGCACACGGCATCAGAGTTAGGATAACTGACTTATGATTGAGAAACATTTCGAAAGGCTTATGGGGGGAAAGTTCTGAAGATAATAAGCCGCTGGGTTACTATATGGCATTAAGAAATGTAAAAAAATAACCGCCTGACACCGAAGAATTAATGCCTGCATCACCACCGAGTACCGATTCGTCTATAAAAATAAAGGTCCAGCACCATACAGCCAAATGAGCTTTAAGGCGTGTACAACGTTCCCGTTACCTCATGAAACCAGGGCCTAGAATTTGAACAGGTTTATCACTTTACACCCACACGACAACATCAGCCATGCAATTACCGTTTCGTCCAGTGAAAATAAAGGAACATATATTTTAAATGGAATGCTCGAGAAAAGGAAAGTTGTACACTAATAAAAGCTAGGTTTTCTACGAAAGGATTTGGCGCCGACAACAAAATCAGGAACTCTTAGCTAGGGAACTGAAATATCACGAACACAAATGAGCAATCCACACGCCTGAAAGAAATAACAAAACAGGACACTTGGGAACCAGAAAACGACACAAAGATAAATACGTACAGGCGGAAATAGATAAGGGTGTTAAACGTAAACGAAAAATACCCCACAAAAAACACACACACACACAGAGAGAGAGAGAGAGAGAGAGAGAGAGAGAGAGAGAGAGAGAGAGAGAGAGAGAGAGAGAGAGAGAGAGAGAGAGAAACTATTTAATTCATAATTCTTCAATCTAATGTTAAATGTCTTTGATCAAACAGGATGCAGAAAAAATATATATTCAATCAATGAATGTTGACTATTGATCGATGTTGGATGGAGAACACCTAAACTGCAAAGGAATCTATTCTCCAAGATAAGATGCGTAATGTGGTCACCGGAGGAAGAGTTTACGGCAGTGAAAGAAAAGTATGCCTCACCTAAGTGGGAGGGACAATAGAAGTGGACAAACCAGATTTAGTCATTTAGATGCCTCTTTATACATGTCAATAACATGTTCACGGAATGGTACGCTTATTTCCTGGTGGTTGCAATAATTTCATGCCACGTTAGTTAAATTGACGTAACCAAATCGAACTTCATGTAAATAACAATCGGTTCACCTATTCATGTTCCAAACAACTCCTCATACGTTTATTTGTCTTGCTCGAACCAATTGTTATGGCGGCGAAATCTCCTCTTGCTTTCACTTTAATTCCTGTTGCCTTATGGCTGCAGTGTAATGAACGTTTCATTAATTCACATGTTGGTCAGTGGGTAACAACTCCTTTTGACACAGAAACGTATAGTTGTGTTTTGGTTTGATTTTGTTTACTTTTCTGTTTTATTTAGGTTTTGGATTTGGTTGGGTTTAAATAAATATTAACTACAGGTTTATGACTAGCAAATCGATAACTTAAAATGCTAACTTGCACAGTTCGCGACGACTGCACTACCAGGCGGCCTTAATTCCTCAGGCTCAAAGACCCCTCTGCCATACACCGCAAGGTGGCAGTAAATGACAGTTAAAAAATGACAGTAATCGATAACTTGTTTTATGTCTTCACCGCGGTCCTTCCTCCGCCCTTCCTTCTCCAAGTAATTGCACTCTTGTTACTACAGTATATCCATTATTTCAGCCATAACGCGAACAACTCAAGCTATATGAAAGCCATTTTGTCCATTCATATTACCAGCTCTCATCATGACATAGTATCATGATTATCCCGAACTGCTGTCGACAGATAGCAGAATATCCAAAACTTCCCCATACAGACAATTCACAGATGATCCCAACAAGCTCTCTACAAACAGACGAAACATACTAAACAGAAGACTAAACAGACTAAACATACTAAACTGAAGACTAATGAGACTAAGCAGAAGATTAAACAGACTAAAGGGAAGACTAAACATAACTGTTTTGTTAGAATACTTCACACTAAGGTAAATATTATTCGCCACTGCTGTATAATTACAACATGATTATCGACTTAACATTTAAAGAAAGGTATTAATTGTATAAATAGACAGTCCTTCTTTGGATTCCACACGTAAAAAAAAAAAAAAAAAAAAAAAAAAACAGGGAGATATAAAATATAGAGAGAAGAAAATTACAGTCAGAGATGAACATTATGATAAGGACACGGAGGGAGCAACTTAAGATAGCAATGGATAGTATGACTCGGAGTGAGTTGGCTGAGGGTCTTTGCTCCATATCAGGATAACAGACAGAAGACTATACACGAAACGTTTATATAATATATGATCCTACCACTCACCTGCATTGCCTGGTAAAACAGTTGGTACTGAGGCGAGGACGACAATGTTTCATTCAAAGTTGGCACCTGGTCATCAGGGAGAAACGGTTCCAATACCTGGGAATGAAAGGCCGCCATGTTTCAATATTTTCAGTCTGTGTGTAAGCAAAGTTTCGAATGAATGTAGCAGCAGAGGCAGCCCAGTAGTATATTTTATCAAATAAATCGTGGTGGTTGAGGTAGTCCTTTAGTAGATAATAACGAATAAATCGTAACGGCAGTAGTGTGTATGCGTTACATCCTTGGTCTGCCTACTGTTGCTGGTAGGCACAAGGTGATGCAAGCGAAGGCATACCTCAGAGTAGCTGCAGACACAGATCACCCGTTGCATGAGGCGCTGGACGTAGTTAAGGGTCAGAGACTGATAAGAGGGAAATCATGGATGGCTCAGGCGGAGGATACGATCAGACAGGTGTGCCCCTTGGAGAACATCAGGCGAGGAGAGGAGTGGGTCAGAGTGCCAGCCGTGCAGTCAGACTTGTGCAGAGTTGTAATAACATTGAGCCGGGAGTGCAGGGAGTGGCCAGCAGGGGCCACGGAAGTGGAAATTCAGCAACTAATTCAGGAAAAGTCTCGCCCGGGTGATGTGATTATCTACACGGATGGGTCAGTGTTGAGAGGTAGGAGAAGTGCCTGGGGGTTCTTGGCAAAAACTAATGGTCGGCGTTTGGTGCAGGAGAGCCTGGCGTATGATGACACCACATCTAGCTTAAGAATGGAGGTGGAGGCGGTCAGTGCAGCTTTCCGCTGGATAGAAAACACGATACATACACACATTGTGATTGTAACTGACTCAGAAAGCATGCTGAGAAGGGTGAGAACAGGCAAGCTTCGTGCAGAGTGGCTTGCTTCGCTTCGGAGGTCACGGGTAGCAAGCATCACCTGGATCTTTTCTCCTGGGCATGCCGGTGTGCTGGGGAATGAACAGGCGGACAGATTGGCTGGCTCGGCAAAACTTGGTGGAGTATTGATGCATGGCAAGGCAGACGTGGTTGCGGCCTTGTGGGAGCACATGTACACCTCGGAGGAGCAGATGGATCACCATAGTCTGGTAAGAATGAGACAGCGAGGTGTGACGAGGGGATCTGGCCGACGCTCGACGCTCAGAGGAAATGCGAGACGGACATATAATCAGATTGCTACTGGAACTATTAGTGTTGGAACTCTTCGCTGGCTGCTGGGGATGGGGACGGAGCGCTTATGGGAATGTCCCGAATGCTGTGATGTCGGTTCCTAAATCAATCAATCAATCAATCAATCGTAAGGCAGAGGTAGGCCCATGGTAGATACTAAATAATAGATCGGAACGGTGCATGTGGTCTCATAGTAGAAACTACAGAATAATGCGTAACGGCAGAGGCATAGTGCGTTCACAGTTGTTTCCACCCGTATAAAAATCCATAACTCAGTAACCAATTGAGGGAAAATGATGAGATTTATCATATAACCTTATCTTTATGACACCCAACAAATAAATTGTTGTACTGGAGATTCTACAGTAGATCTCAATGTTTGGTTACATGCGGTATATAATTTACGAGAATGAAATGCATATTATGAAATGTATTACATCTTCGCGCGGAAGCATGAGCGTTCAATAAGAAATATTCTCCGTGGTGCCAATGAATTTTCTTATGAGAAGCACGTGAATTGTTTGTTTTAGATATCCCCCTTGTTGAGTATTTACTATCAAGGAGGGAATATTGAACTTGAGTAATTCGGGAAGTCACTCTGTAAAATGATCCCAAAATATTGGTGACAGGAGCACCCGAGCTCACCCTCAAGAAGCAAGATGTGTAAAGATCGCATCTTTACATCTCACCTGAAGTTGGAAAGGGGCCTTACAATCACCCTTGAAGAGGCATCACCAACACACAGACACACAGACACAGACACAGACACAGACACACACACACACACACACACACACACACATATATATATATATATATATATATATATATATATATATATATATATATATATATATATATGTGTGTGTGTTTGCATATCCTTTACAGGACATCGCTGTCAACATCAGCATCTTTTAGCTGATTGTTGATTTCTTGGCAAGATTACGATCAGTAGTTTGCCATTGCTTTCAGAGCGGCCGGTTCACATACCCCGTAAGTTACCGACGCGATTCGAACCACTGCTGATTCTCACCGTCGTCACGTTACTTACGAGAGTATACGAGATTACGGAGAAAAGTTGCTAACCTCTAGACCAGGAAGCCCGCTGTGTGTGTGTGTGTGTGTATATATATATATATATATATATATATATATATATATATATACACACATACACACACACACACACACACACACACACACACACACACGCACGCACGCACGCACACGCTCACACATAATTCAAGACAGAGAAACGATCGCGTTTTAGACGATCATGTTTGGTCCAGAAGCCAGTCTTGATACCTCCCCCCCCCCCCATCATGGAAACCCTAAAATTAACCCCTGGGGGGGGGGGGGAAGGAAATTCCCTATTTCCCACGGGTAAAGAACCACTGCGCAAAAACTGCATGTTATAAAATGAAGACAGTAATATGTAACAAGTCCCTGTCTCTGGAGGTTAGAAAAAGAATTATTGCATGTTACATTGACCTAGTTTTAACCCAGGTCTGTAAGTCGTGGACGATTTTAACCCAGCATACCATGAGATTTCTTTAAGGACGCTGAGATGTGGTTTTACAGAATAATGCTTAGAATTCCCTGAACAATCAAAATGAGCAATTTAATTTGATTAAAAAAAAAAACACTAAGACTCAAAGTCAACTTATCACAAGCAGAAAGAGACAATTGACAGTGTTCACATTCTGAGATGAGAAAAACTGGAACATCTTGTGACAACTGAAGACATTCGTGGACAGATAGATAGAGGAAGACAGCGAGCGAGAGAAGATTCTTTATAGCCTTGTATCAACGCAAGGAAAGGTGTCAGACAAGTATTGACGCAAGCTGATGGCGATTGCTAGAAGTGGATAAGCATGATAGCAGACGCCAGACGGCCAGACACTTGATAACGGTGATGATATACACAGGTGTATCCGCTTACCTTGTCAATGATGTGTATGTAGCCATTGAGAGTGTGAACACCTGGTTGAGACACGCTGGCGAAGCTGGAGTGGTTAACAAAAATCCGCAGGTTCTGTAAACATTGAAAACATGTGTTCATCTGAGGGAATTGATTACAAGGTCGTCTGTGTTTCAGTTAACAGTTAATGGCATTATTCCAACGTAACAAATGCCACCCTATAAGTATACATCCTTACGTTCTAAAATTGTATTATTTGGACGAAGTGTTATGGTCTACTTCTTCTTCTTCCTCTTCTTTCTTTACATTTTATCTTCCATTGGAACAACTAACACGAAGCGGTCCAATGACTTGTACGTGGTTGGTTGGATTTTGTGCCTGAATTTTCTACGTGATAGGCTATCCTGCCTTAAAAATAACCCTTCTTAATCACCTCTTACGACATGCATGATAGGTTGCTGCATTACTATTCTTTGCTTCCTTTAAGCTCCTTTAAGTCTATATTTATATGATGGGAGTCTCTGTGGCGAAGTGGTCAAGCCGTTTAACTCGAGCTCCGAAGGTTGTGGGTTCGATTCCGAAGGTTCACGAGTGAAATTTTTCGGAGACTCCTGTGGGTCGTCGCTAGAGCTACGGAGTTCGTGCTTTGTGCGACGCTTTCCGCGCTGCGAAAAGAGACCACGCCATATGGGATAAAATCCGGTGCAAGGAAGTCAACCCTGTCGACTTTTAAGCGACTTTTAAAGTCTATATTTGCTGTTAAGTCTAAAGGGAACTGAAGTTTTCAGTATTAAGCCATATGGGCGGTAGCTTGATGAGGGGAAGGAGATTATGCAAAACAATCCCCATAGAGAAGATGAGAGAAAACCTCTACACTAGATTCACTCTGATAGACGCAAACCATTTTCTAACGACCTTGACATTAATGTATCGGGTTTAGAAACTGAAACACATTCTTTCATGGGGTTCGAAACTAACCGCAACCAACCGACCATTGTTAGAAAAGGACTGACTTCAAGCTGTGGTTCTTCAAGCAATAAATTTAGATGACAACGAAGGCTGAACAAATGTAAGAACCCGGTAAACAACAAATTTACGTGAAACACGCCAGTTTCTATTTATTGCGACAATATATATCTTGAAAAAAACACACCACTGTATATTTATTTCGATAATGTCTATCTTAAACAAACAACACCACATTTCTTACGTTGTTAACTTGAACAATGTGCAATGAGAAGCCGTCATACATTGTTGGAAAACTCCTGAGGATTCCTTCGAGAGCGACGATGTCGGCATGGGAATACTCGTTGTAAACAGTGTGAAAACTGGTTAGAGAAATGACAAGTCAATCGTTAAATAATGCTGTTAAAAATGTCTTGCTGTTAACATATTCCCGCTTTCACGACTTTTCTATTAATCTTCAATTTCACTCTATCCCTTCAAATCCAGGTTAACTCTCTAATATCGTTATTTCCACCTCTCACACTATATAAGTCACAGTATCATCATCATGTCACCTATCCTATGGATAACTTCACTTCCATAAGAGAACATTCCCCTAACAGGAACATACTGAGAGTATTGAAGTGTCAGCGCCAACATATTTTATACGGCTTAGTGCACGGAGGAAAGGGTGCAAGTCTTTCCCTCCTGCATCGGCCGTTGAGAGCTGACATCGGTTCCTTGTCCAGCAGCGCTCATGCCATAGTCAGCGTAACTTCCTAATCGTTACACCAACGCAGCCACCATCGCCTTAACAGCCTATCGAAATTTCTCTCTATCATAAACCACATATCCTGTTTCTATTGCTGCCATATGTAAATTATCTGCCACATCTTGAAACCAATTACGTCGTGGTCTTCTTCTCTACCCCTCTGGTAATCTTACCTATCTTTCCTAGACTTTCATGTATTCTCACATGTCCAATCTGTTTTTATTTTCTCGTTTTAAATTTGAAATTTGCGATTACCCCGAGGATAACCAAAGCTCCACCATTCGAAGATACCAGTAAGTTTGTGTTTTAAGTTTTCAGTTATGTTATGATTGATTTGGCAGTGGACTTCCGGTCCAATCTTGAGGATAGGCGGTGGAGCTGTTAAGGTATCTGGAGTGTTTATACTTGTGGCTACGGTTTGCTTACGCATTTTCCTCATGTTCGACTGGTAGTGCATGGTTCCATCGCCCAGCTACTGAGTTAAGTGCGTGGAGCGATACTGTGAGCTGTGGATTTCATGTAGAGTTCTTTTACATCTGTCTGCGCTTGTTTGAATCGTGAACTGCATGATCGAAAAATGGCGGCCGGACGGATGCCGAACTAACTGGTTTTACCTTATGCAGTAGTGTGGCTGCTTTGTTTTCTAGTGAGAGCCGATTCCATCGACGATGGACTGTATTTTTCGTGGTTAACGTTTGTGCTGGCATTCTTGGCAGCGGCATCATGCATAGTATACATCTGCGGGATGTCGGTTTATCGAGACTCCTGTCTGTTACACTTTTTCACATTGGATAGTGAGGCGCATTTTGTGTGGTGTTCACTGGCACAGGAATGAAGCATTATGGATTGACCCTTTGCCGTGAAGTTGGAACTGCGACTAACTAACTAGCTAACTATGATTTATTTATTAACTACATAAGCTGTGTAACGCTGTACTATCCACCTGACGAGCAATGTCAAGCAATAAATCATGTTACCTATAGCTTGTTTCTACTGTGTGTTACATTTCTTGTTTTTGATTATCTTAATAACCAATCTTCTTCAATACGGATATTTTTGTTGACTTTATATGTTTGTTCTATTATCCGTATAACGAAATTTAATAATCTTCTGTAACATGCGTTTTCAAAGACGGACATATGCTTTTCATCTAAAGTATCCAGATTTTTTTACATTACATTGGCACCTTGCCGTCTTGACAGACGATAGTTTGTGCTTTAAAAAGGCATAATAACTTTTACCTATGGCGGTAGCGAATGTGACTGATAAGGCCAATTTGCGCTGTAAATGTCCGTTCACAGTGGGTGCATGTGAACACGTGGTCATTTCGACCATCATGCATCATCTTACGTCTCACACGCTCGGTGTGTGACTTATCTGCAATAATTTTCTCCTTTGTCTTTATTCCATTTCTGATGTTTGCCCTCCATGCAACACGTTCAGCGGCGACTTGCTCCCAATGTGCATTATCAATGCCGGTATCAATCATGTCCCGCTTACACACATCTTTGTATCGTAGTAGAGGCCGACCCTGAGATCTCTTACCCATCTGTAATTCACCAAAAAAGATGTCCTTTGGTATTCTACTATCACCCATCCTCCTAAGATGTCCTATCCATCTAAGTCTACGAAGACCGAGCATGGAATAATGCGTATCCTTTATCCAGATTACGTCCCCAAACAGACAGTATCCAGATTACGTACCCATATATTACCATAGAAAATATGCATCTTCTTAGTAGTCCGACTTGTGTTTTTCTTTCTGTTTCAAACCATACAGATTTTAACTGCTTTAGTTTTCAATTATACAATTCCAAACTATTTTCTATCTTCGACATCTTTCCTTCTCCCCAAATCCTGCCTGGTTATCGGGGCCTAATTTATATTCGATTCCTCACTTTGAGATCTTACATTCCGAAATTGAAATGGCCCTAGCAGTTTGTCCAGCCTCGCCTGTTTTGTATTCAGTCACGTGATAACCTCAAAGCTTTCAGCTTTTCTAGAACAATCTGCTTTAGGATTTCTGGGAAATAAATTCTAAATAAAATGTGATCCTCGCCCGTGGTGCAAAGTTTGGGCACTGTGCTAAGATGATCCGTGCGTAATCTACTGGGGGAAGGGGAGATCCATGTATAAGTGATCCAATAATCCTACACACAAACACACACAGGCATGTACACACACACCCCGGTGGAAATACAGCGGACACTAAACGAGGGGTCGTCAAACAAAGACCCTGGGATGCATAATAAACAGTTTACAAAAAATAATCCTTGCATTAAAGAAACAATATAAACATTAATTTTACATTAGCTGTTAGAGAAACAATATACACATTATTTTTCTTACATTAACGTTTTTTTTTTTTTAATTCGCATATCCTTTACAGGACATCGCTGTCAACAGCAGCATCTTTCAGCTGTCTGTTGATTTCTTGGCAAGATTACGCTCAGTAGTTTGCCATTGCTTTCTGAGCGGACGGCTCAGTATCCCGCAAGTCACCAAGGGGATCGAACCACTCCCAGTTCTCGCCGGCTACGAGATTCTGCGTGATAAACGGGATTACGAAGAAAGTGGTGTAACCCCTCGGCCAGAGAGACCGGCACGTTAACGGTTAGTGAAACAATATAAACATTATTTTTTACATTTCCAGTTAGAGAAACAATATAAGCATTATTATTTTACAGTAACAGTTAGAGAAACAATATAACACTATCTTTTTACATTAACAGTTAGTGAAACAATATAAACTTTATTTGTTACTTTAACAGTGAGAGAAACAATATAAACAGTATGTCTTACATTAACAATTAGAGAGGTAATATAAACATTATTGTTAAGTTGTTTAATAATATAATGCTTTTGCAACATGCCTGTAACAACACCAGAACCAATACACTATCTCATTTCGAACAGATTCCAGCTTCACCGAGATTTCAAACAATTTAATTCACATCTTGGAGAAGAAAATAACAAGCAAGATCATGCATAGTTTAAAGAAAGAGCCGTCGCTGTGGTAAAGGATACGAACGCAATTCGCAATTCCGCGTTGCAAACACACCAGAGGGATAGTTAGTTAGTTAGTTATCAGTTGGGGTATCTTCGTTGCACTCCGGACATGTCCATAGGTGCTCAGATCCTCCCCCCAGCATATGCATCAGCGTCCGGTGGCTAATAGTGCCAGTTCTGTGTTGGTTGACGAGGCGCTTTGTTTTCCCGATGTACCTCTCGCGTCTGGCTGTGCCGATTCTTACTCCCAGGTCTTTCATCCTGGAAAGCGATGTGGAATCACTGGCGTCAAAATCCTCTGTTCTCGCCATATCTTTAAGGGCGTTAATAACATCGGCACGATCCATGGGCTGGCCATCTACAGGGGGTGCAGAGCCAGCCAATTTATCAGCTCGTTCATTTCCCTCGACTCCCGCATGTCCCGGGACGAAGATGAAGGTGACTTTGCGGACAACAGACTTCCGCAGCGACTCAGTCCACTGTCTACGTACAGATCCAGCTTCGACCTTCTGAATCATGCTCATTGAATCACTTAGTACACACACGTTGGTATAATGCTGTGATTCCAGCCATATGAAAGCCTGTGTAACTGCCATCACCTCCATCGTCATGCTGCTCGTGGTCATGGAGTGGGCACCACTGGATTCTTGAACGGTTCGGCCCGCTGAGCGGGCTGTAAATGCCCACGCACTTCTCTGCTGCTTTACAACAGATCCATCTGTATAGATGAGCACTTCGGGGCTATCTGAGTGATCATAGATGAGCGCGTTAACCTCTGCATTGACAGCGGCAGGGTTCTGCTCTCTGCACCGTCTGTCGAGTGTGATAATGCAGGAGAAGGTACACTTAAAAGCTGGAGGCACCGGCACCCATTCCTTGCCGGGGTTGATACTGGTAAGACTGCAGACCTGTCCGACGACATCTTCCGCCCGAAAATTTCCAATAATATACCAGAGGGATATTTGGGGGCAGACCGCCATGTACTTGTTTTCCTATAATGGCGTGCGTGTCGGTCGTTCAGAAAGCAAGCACAAACTACTGAACGTAAACTTGCCAATCTTTCACAAACAGCCAAAAAAAAAAAAAAAAAAAGAATATGCTGGGGTTAACTACAACGTATTGTACAGGATATACAACTCAAAGCAAGGTAGAGCAACCGTCTCCACCCACCTCATGACTGATTTCATTTTGCATTACAAACGCAACATGACTTTACAAATTGAGAAAAAGACAATTTATACAAAAGATCTTTTGAAAGACGAACTGTGGTCACTTATTCTTGTTTGGTAAGTTTAAAGGCAACGACATGATTGATGACTGCGTGCGTAGCAAGCCAGCGTTGTTAATGTTTCTTTAGATATTTCTTTATCAACGGTCTCCATCCCATGTAGGGAACGCTGGTTACGCAACCTATTACAATAGATTGAGTACCTAGCCCTTCAAGCCTAATGAGAAGTATTTGTTACGTAACGGATAAGTGGAGATAATTTAAGGCCTTGATTGGAGGCTACCCAGTAACAATATCCAGATTCCCATCATCAAGTGCCTTGCCGATTGTCATGGGCGATAAAGCCTTTCCATATCTTGTGATCTCCAACATACAGGAGCTGACACCCTACTTTTCCATGATAACAGGCTGGCAACAATATTTTCTCGTTGTCTTCTCCCCCTATCTCTTGTTTCACAAATAATTCCATTTGTCACAATATTTTCCAGTTTGTTTATTCTCATATTGTGACCAAAAATGACAACTATCTTTCTATGTCATATAGGCTTGAATATATGACTATTACTTAAGCTTAAACAATTAAAACACACAGTCACAGGTATTGTTAGAACGTGGAACATCTGTATCCTCACGGCAATTTCAAATTTACCACGAACTCTTTTTGTTTGCACAATTTATTGCCTGGCATATTTCGCTGCATCTCGTCAGGTGCATACTGCAGAGTTGTTTATCATATGAAGTGAACAAATAAATTCATTCATTCATTCATTCATTCATTCATTCATTCATTCATTCATTCATTCATTCATTCATTCATTCATTCATTCATTCATTCATTCATTCATTCATTCATTCATTCATTCATTCATTCATTCATTCATTCATTCATTCATTCATTCATTCATTCATTCATTCATTCATTCATTCATTCATTCATTCATTCATTCATTCATTCATTCATTCATTCATTCATTCATTCATTCATTCATTCATTCATTCATTCATTCATTCATTCATTCATTCATTCATTCATTCATTCATTCATTCATTCATTCATTCATTCATTCATTCATTCATTCATTCATTCATTCATTCATTCATTCATTCATTCATTCATTCATTCATTCATTCATTCATTCATTCATTCATTCATTCATTCATTCATTCATTCATTCATTCATTCATTCAGTAGCATGTCTTTTACAGAACCTCGCTCCCATAACAACCTTCCCGAAAAGCTCTCGATCATAAGCAAGATGTCCCGCGTTCGATACACCCATCATCCGCCACATCCTGCACTTATCTTCTCTCTGGCCTTCCTCTTCTTCTCTTCCCAGGCGTATGACCCTCCATTATTGCTCTCTACAAACTTTCGTGACGTTTCAAGTGACCAAATTATTTAAATATTTTGTGTTTTATCGTCTTTAATAGCCAACCTTCTTCAACATTCAGCTATTGAAATATGGATGCATATGTTCTTTTCTTTATCCAGGATAACAAATGAATAGTATTATTTATGTATGCACTTCCTTCAAGAAACAAATAAAGATCGTAAACTTATTAGAGACATTAGACGTAGACCGTCAAAATCTTTTGGGCATATTATGAGAAGACATAACTCGGAGAACTTGGTGACAACTGGCAAGATCGAAAGGAAGAGACAAAGGGGAAGACCGAGAAGTAAATACCTGGATGGCTTGGCCACGTGGCATGGTCGAGACAGAAACACAGAGCTGATCCACGGCTCTGATGATCGAGTGAGATGGCAAAACATGACCGCCCACGCTTATTGGTGTGTGTGTGTGTGTGTGTTTGTGTGTGTGTGTGTGTGTGTGTGTGTGTGTTTGTGTGTGTGTGTTTACTTCACATTCATCTTCAGCGTCATTCGCGAAATGTCTTCCGCCAAGGTGTGTTGTCAGTGTTTATGCTAACAAATGTTTGTCCCGTATAGCAGTGAATAGCTAGGTAGAAAAAGTTACGAGGCGAGTCAATAAGTAAGTCACACAGTTCTGTGGGATGGGTGGCAAATGAAAACAAAGCACGCAGTTCTAGAATCTCTCAGTTCTCACACGGTTTGGGATGACTGATAAACCGATGAAATAAGTGCATCAATGTTAGTGGAAATTATGTTGAGAAATAAAGGGGCAATGTATGTATACAAATAAACGGGTTTCAAGTTGTTATCATATGTAGTTGTTTTTATACAGCCATTTGTGTCTTACTTATCAACTTACTCTCCTATTATTCAAGCGGAGACCCTTTTGCCACTTTCTACAATCACCGAATATATTATTTTCTGTAGCTCCTTATAAATTGTTGCTATCAAGATGGTATCGTCAAAATAACGAATTTTATTGATATTATGACCACCAATTGTGATTCTTGGCATATTTTCTGTATATTTCATGACATGCTTACAGTATAACAAATCAGGGAGCAGTTCACCTCCCTGACGGGTACCCCCTGTCAGTAATTACATGTTCCTAAATGATTTTCTGTCTTGTAGCTGCTGATAGCTGCTCATGATTATATTTGCTAATGGAGGTTAGCGTGACCAAACTAATAAGAGCACTCGTTCTTCGACATCCTGTTTGCTGAAGCCGAGGTAGCGGGTTCAACACCTACACCAGTCAAGTGGACTAAAATGTTGACTTCTGGTCCTTGACTTGGGACGTACATTACAAGTACCTCTAAAGTCGGAGTGGATGTGCCTGATGGTGGGGGACACTGATAATGGGGTAAGCTAATCCACAAGCAAAAAATAGTCCAGTGCATCAGAAGTAGTACCAAGTGTATGGACTACGCTTGAGTTCAACACGAAAGAACGCAAATAACATATTTGCTAATTATTTTTTGTACCGCCATGTAGAATAACAATACAGTTCTCAAATACACTTGGAAATACTAACCCTTAGCCTTGACGGTGATGTGGCTTAGAGGAAATGGACGCAGAAGTTTTATACAAAGTATGTATACATAGGACAAACAGACGTTATTTTAAAGTGCCTAATGTAGTAATGTGTGCTGAACTGCTGGTTTTCTGCCGCTTCCATCAACGATGAATTGTAATTTTAGTGGCGGACTGTTGTGATGATATTCTGACAGCGGCCTTATGCAGGTATGCCTGTGCGTGGTGTTGGTTTGTCGGGACTACTGTCTTTTCCACTTTTCATATGAGACAGTGAGGAGTATTTTGTTGTTATATTCACTCGCAAAGGAACTGAGCATTATGGGGTGACCCATTGTAGTTGGGAACCACGACTAACGACTAACTTTAATGTACAGTAATGTGTTTGTATTCTAAACACCCACATACCTCCATTTATCTTATATCAGTGCTGTAAAATCACATCAAACAGCATGTTACAAAAATACTAAAATGATATTTTTTTTCGCATATCCTTTACAGGACATCGCTGTCAACATCAGAATCTTTCAGCTGATTGTTGATTTCTTGGCAAGATTACGCTCAGTAGTTTGCCATTGCTTTCTGAGCGACCGGCTCACATACCCCGTAAGTTACCGACGCGGAGAGAACCGCTACTAATTTTCGCGCACGTCAAGTTACTCACGAGAGTATACGGGATTACGGAGCAAGTCGTGTAACCCCTAGACCAGGGATACCGGCACTATAATGACAGGGATGGCTAATTATATGCTCTCTTTTGCGTTTTGCTAATACTTCACTGACACCATGCCTCCGGATTTTGACTCCTACTCACATTTTGCTTCACACCTCCGTATGTTTGAAATACGAGTACACATTTATTGCCTTATTTTTGCTCACAAAATACTTGATTACATACTGGATACAATGGCAGGGCTTTAAGACTTGCAAATTTACATTAACAGTTTTGAGCAATTCCACTTCCAAAATTCTATTATGATTGCTTGTAATTAGTTTTACGCTTCAAGAGATAATCACACTTGCTCACGATTCAAGAGATAATCACATTTGCTCATTTGTACAGTTAATTGTTCTGTGTTCATGTCCGTTTACAGCTCCGGGCCAAATACCAAATGCATCATTACGACTAATTGTCTTTTGTTTACCTCCCACATTATGTAATACACTGCTGGCCATCTAGACCCGCGAATACAGTAATGGGTATTGCTGGACCCCGCCCCATCTGTCTAGTCAACTCTCCATTTACTTATGATCGCTTCAAGACAAAGAAGAAAAAGAGAAGGAGGAGGAGGAGGAGGAGGAGGAGGAGGAGGAAAAAGAAAACAAAAAGAAGAAGCAGAAGAAGAGGAGGAAAAGGGAGAAGAAGAGGAGAGGAGAAGGAAACAAAGAATAAGAGAAGGAGGAAGAAGAAAAGAGGAGAAAGAAGAAGAAGAGAAGGAGAAGGCAAAATCTTCTTATTCTTCATCATGGTCTTTAGACACAATCTCCTCATTCTTTCGTCATTGTCTTCAGACACAATCTCCTCATTCTTTGATAATTGTCTTTACACACATTTCCTCATAGATTCACTACTGTCTTCAAGCATAATCTCCCCATTCTAGTGGACAGACTTGGTGTTCCGATTCAAGGGGCACGTAGAAATGCTTCCTTCAGTATACCCAATGGTGGTGTAAAACAAATCGTACCTTGTCGTTTACAAAATATATCAACATGGCTTAAAACACCAGAGTAGATACGTTAAGCTACACAATATGATGTTGGCGTCTGTGGCTGGAGGCTAGTGAACGCCATTTCACAATCTCGACAATTCCCGAGTACGAAGTCAGGCTCAGGCAGTTTAGGGGGAGACCGCTTCGCGTTGATATCCATAATGGTATGAGCGTTGGCTGTTCAGAAAGCAATGGTAAACTCCATCCACTCATCATGTGCCGTGCCGATAAGCGTGGGTGGTCATTGTTGTTCTGCCATCTCACTTGATCACCAGAGTCGTGGATCAGCTCTGTGTTCATGTCTCGACCATGTCACGTGGCCAAGCCATCCAGGTATTTACTTCTCGGTCTTCCCCTTGGTCTCTTCCCTTCGATCTTGCCATTGTTACCAAGTTCTCCAAGTCATTTCTTCACATGCCCAAAAATTTTGACTGTCTACGTCTAATGTCTCTAATCAGTTTACGATCTTCATTTATTTCTAGAAGGACTTTTTCATTGGTTTTTCTATCTGTCCATGGTATTCTTTGCACTTTCCCCAGAAACCACATTTCCACAGCCATCAGCTGTTTTTCAGCTTGACTGCTTATTGTCCACGTTTTACATGCATACAAAAGTACAGGTTCTGTGAAGCACTTCAACACTCTTTTTATCGTTTCAATTGATATCTTTGTATTGGTTAGTATGTTTTTCATCTTGCAAAAGGCTACCTTTGCAATGGCAATACTTGTTCTAACCTCTTCAAGGTATCTCCCATCAGATGTTATGACTGTGCCGAGATAACTGTATCGATTCACTTGCTTAAGAATATGCCCATTTACTCGTATATCACATTGTGGTATTTCCTTCTTCCCATTTACGACCATAATCTGTCTTCTTACAATTCAATTCTAACCCAAGTTGTTCACTGTGTGCAACAACCGCATCTACTAAAGTAGGCAGATCCTGCCCATTGCCTGAAATCAATACTGTATCATCCGCATATCTAATGTTAATGAAGTTACGTCCCCCATTGATTATTCTTTTCATATCTTCTACATTTCTGAAAATATTTTCACTGTACAGGGAAAAGAAGACCTGGAGACATTACACTTCCATGTCTCACGCCTCTCTTAGTAGGCCGAAATTGGCTTACTTCATTATCAATCTTTATGGCAGCTTGTTGTTTCCAATATATGTTTTTTACAAGTCTAAGGTCTTTCCCATCTATTTGTAGATCTGAAAGCATCTTCATTATGTAGACATGTCCTACTTTATCGAAAGCCGTTATGTAATCAATAAAGCAAAGATGTAGGTCTGTGTTTATTTCTATGGAATGTTCAATTAATGTTCTCAGTATATGTACAGCATTTACTGTATCCTTGCCTTCTACAAACCCACTTTGTTCTTCTATTTCGATTTGTATGTTCTTCCTAACTCTTTGCATGATAATTCTGAGAAATATCTTCGTAATGTTGCTAATTATACTAATTATTTGATGTTGATCACGTTCCAAGTCTCCTTATTTCTTTGGGATTGCAATAAATATAGAATTACATTACTCAGGAGGTATATCTCCAGTATTAAATGAAGTTAAATAGACAACGAATTAATGTTAAATAAAGCAAATGTAAAAACTAAACATTTACTATACTTATTTCAGAAAGGGCATACCCTAGTAACCTAAAAAGGTACAGGGTCTGTGCCCTTCTGTCCTGGCACGACATCATCACTTAGTACAGTGGTTCTCAACCGATGGGGAATTCCCCCCCCCCAGGGGGGAATTTTAGGATTTCCGGGGGGGGGGGGGATGAAGATCATTTCAAGATAGCGTTAATACAAGAACCGATTACTTGATATTGCTTTTCCCTTCATACTTTACATTTATGCACGTCTCATCCTTCTAAAATTCATTTTATAAAGTCAGTAGACCCATAAATCACGTTTTATGTGGATGTCTAGACCTGTTTTAACATATTTACCTTCCATTTTTACGTATACTGTGTAGTGGTGGGGGGATTTTTAGGTAGGAAATATGAAAGGGTGGGGGGGGGGGTGACGTTCTGAAAATATGGTGAAGGGGGGCACGGGCCAAATATTTGATAGAAAGGGGGGAATGATGTTCTTAAAATATGGTGAAGGGGGGCACGGGCCAAAAAAGGTTGAGAACCACTGACTTAGTATATCTCGTGAAGTTGCTCATTAAACTCTTGTACCACTGGTTTACTATTGTTGCGTCTTCTTCACTATTCTCTGCAGTATATCCGTCAACAAGAAGTCGCTCCTGTCTTCGTATTCTAGAAGCCCTTTAATAACCATGTTATACCTGTCTATAACAGGAGTTAGTTGTTGCAACATGACTTGGTGTCAGCAAACCAAAGTAAAGTACTCTCTTAAAGCATGTTGGGTGTATGATAAAGTAAAGTCCAGTAAAAGTAAAGTAAAGTAAAGTAAAGTAAAGTAAAGTAAAGTAAAGTAAAGTAAAGTAAACCACCAATTGCACGCCCTGTGGCAAACTGGGTGTATGGTTAAATAAAGGAAGACTTCATAGACCATGTCCTGGTACCCATGTTAAGATGGCTCGAGCAGGTTAGATTTTAAAAACCTGACTTCGAAGGCGATTCAAACACATAAACACCGGGCAGACAGACTTGCGGGCTAGCTACTTGGCCACCGCGGCTCTCTGGTATAAGGTGCTAGTCCCGTGTTTGTAGCGCCGATTGGCATTGTTTTGGTTGATGTAATCAGTATCACCAGACGCCTTTTCCCAATAATATTTCCTGCTACTACCCATTATAGGCTTCGTCGATCTGGGTGTACAAACATATTAACAATTAATTCCCATCTCTATTTGGTTTGAACACATGCCAACCAGACTGAAAGGCTACAATATACGTCATCCAACCTCAACGCTCTCATGGTGAGTCTGGCTAAGATAATGTTTGGATTGATGATTGGTGTGGGTCAGATAATATTTAGATTGATGATTGGTGTGGGTCAGATAATGTTTAGATTATGAATAACTAAGACACGAACAATTTATTGCTTGGCATATTTTGCTGCATCTTGTCAGGTACATACTGCAGAAATCACATAAAATAAAGTAAGTTAACTAGATAAATCTTTCAAGCTGAAATATACACATGTTCGCACAGTAATTTCAATTGTCTACCACGGTAATTTTAAGCTGACTATCGCGTCTCTCTATTTACACAAAACTGGCCTATGCAGATTAATCATCATGGCGAAAGATGTTTATATTGATGATTGGTGTGGGTAAAATAATGATTAGATTGATGATTGGTGTGGGCAGATAATGTTTACGTTGATGATTGGCGTGGGTCAGATACTGTTTACATTTATGACTGGTGTGGGTCAGACAATGGTTAGATTGATGTTTTTTTTCTTTTTTATTCTTATCATGAGTGAAAAAAAAAAAAGATCTAAATGTAATTGAAATGAGACCGAGAAATGAAAATATCGATAATGAAATAGAAGAGGGAAATGAGATGTTCAAGATATTTTCAGAGGATATACAGGTAAACAAAAATGCCAGAAAATGGCAGGGCCATTATCATGTACTCTAGGAACGATGCAAGCAAGGTCAGAAGAATTTACATCGCCCCTGGACATTTTTGAATAACTGGATATTTAAAAATGGTCCTGTCTGTGTTTTGCAATTTATACAGATTTCGCATTGCAACAACAATTTAAACTGAGATACTATCTTGGTTCGCTAATCACAATCCCAATTTCCAAAGTGCTAAAACTCCGGCGTGTTTCTCATCTTATTTCACTTTTATCTTGTATAGTCATAATTATCGGCATGAGTTTCTTATTTCATCAAGTGTCCTTTTTTCTCCGTCTCAATTTCTATGTCAGTTAATCCTATGAGACATATTTCCAATTAACTTATTTCTAAGACATAACAGTCAACCAGAGGTATACGAGGGCGAGTCAATAAGGAAGTCACACAGTTCCGTGGGATGGCAGGTAAATGTAGTTGGTGTTTTCTACAGGTGTCATTAGGTGACAGCAACATCGAACTTTATATTCCCGTTCGTCAGGTGTGTCATGCGCATGCGGAGCGCATAAACAAAATGGCGACTGTACTTACGGAGTGTACAAACAAAGAGCAAAGTGCTGTTGTGCGTTTTTTGTGGGCAAAATGACTGCCTGCAAAGGACATTCCTGAGAAAATGCTTCCTGTTTAAGCTGACAAATGTTTGTCCCGTAAAACGGTGCATAGCTGGGTAGAAAACATCCTTCTTCACCTTGTGTCCAAAAATTCAAGGTTACGTCATCATCAGGGAAGGTTATGCTGACAGTGTTCTGGGATCGTCAAGGAGTGCTTTTAAACAATTTCAAGAAGAAAGGTGACAATGTGAATTCTGAATCGTACTGCGAAGTTCTATCGATGCTTCATGATGCAATTCGAATAAAAACGTCCAGGACTGCTGACTAGAGGAGTGTTCCTTCTTCATGACAATGCCAGACCACATACAGCTCGATTAACTCAGGAGAAAATTAACCAACTAAGGTGGAAAGTTCTGGAACATCCACCTTACAGCCCCGACTTAGCCCCTAGCGATTTTCACATTTATGGTCCACTGAAAACCCACTTTGGCGGGAGACATTTCGCGAATGACTCCGAAGTTGAATGTGAAGTGAAAACGTGGTTTAGAAAACAGAGCACGCAGTTCTATGCAGTCGATTTGGGAGGACTGATTAAACGATGGGATAAGTGCATCTATGTTGAAATATATATATATATATATATATATATATATATATATATATATATATATATATATATATATATATATAAGCTGAGCTGAATTCAAGTAAATAACTAAGTGACTAGCCAACCAGCCATTATACATATAGCGAATGACAGGAAATGGAAGCGAATCATTCCTGGCAGGCAATGGCAATTACTCTGATACCAATTGCAGGAATCCCAGAAGGCCCATGAGCTGTAATGCACTTCTCGTCAACTAGCCAAATGGACATGATCGAATTGACCGCTCTATATGAGCCGAGAATTATTAAGGGCCAACACCTTGTCAAAATTGTGAAATACAATTATCTGACCTCAATTTTCAGACAGGATGGAGTCAGCGACGAGAATATTAGCCTTATATATAGGCACAAGGGCCTTGATTCAAGCAAGAAATCGTCACACAATGTGGCGATTCAAATAGATTTGCTAGGAATTAGCTATAGAGATAACATGTTGGAAGACACTGACAATTTCGTAATCATTACTAAGGAAAATAGGAGCTTTTGAATTTAAATGTTTGAAACTGTGCCATAAATAAAATATTGCACGATTTCTTGCCTGGCTTACTTCACTGCATCTCGTCATGCGCATACTGAAGAGTTATATATCATGCTATATGAAAAATATTAATGATATTTTAGCTGAAATATGATGTACGAGTACACCGTCGCTGAAAGTGCTCTAATATGTAGAACGTTATACCCACGGAATCTAACAATTAGCAATATATATTATTTATAGATATTATTTATATGTTCTAAGTCCTCTCTCTCTCTCTCTCTCTCTCTCTCTCTCTATATATATATATATATATATATATATATATATATATAAAATGCGATGTCTGTCTGTCTGTAAGTATGCGTGCGTGCGTGCGTGCGCGCGTGCACGCGCACGCACGCACGCACGCACGCACGCACGCACGCACGCACGCACGCACGCACGCACGCACGCACGCACGCACGCACGCACGCACGCACGCACGCACGCACACACGCACGCACGCACGCACGCACGCACGCACGCACGCACGCACGCACGCACGCACGCACGCACGCACGCACGCACGTATGTATGTATGTATGTATGTATGTATGTATGTATGTATGTATGTATGTTGTTTATGCGTTCGCGAACGGTCCATCCGATTGAGATAACATTTTCTACACGTCTTCTTCTCATTCCGGTGCTGCCAACTGTCATAGTTTATTAATGTACAAACAGTTATTAACTTAATATTATTTAATATTTTAATTTACATTATAATGTATATATAGCGATGGGACATAACTTCTAATAGCATTGCTATATATCTAAAATTCTTGCATATTTCTCAAAAAGGTGGATCTTTTCGCTACAGTTATCTACAGGCATATGCGTTATAATCGTCGTCCTCCTCCCCTCCTCCTCCTCCTCCTTCTCCTCCTCCCCTCCCCTCTCCTTCTCCTCCTCCCCCCTCCCCTCCTCCTCCACTCCCCTCCCCCTCCTCCTCCGCCCCTCCTCCTCCCCTCCTCCTCCTCCCCTCCTCCTCCCCTCCTCCTCCCCTCCTCCTCCCCCTCCTCCTCCCCTCCTCCTCCATCTCCTCCTTCCCCTCCTCCTCCTCCTCCCTCCTCCTCCCCCTCCTACTCCTCCTCCTCCTTCTTTTTCTTCTGCTGCGTTATAATATATAATGATAAAATCATTAAGGCATTTTCAAATATTTCATAAAAATAATGCATCTATTCTAAATACATGAAAATTTTCTATCCCATATTTTTATTTCTCTTCGACATCTGTACAGTCATCTCAGCATTTATTGCGTTTTCGTGATATCTTGGTAAGTTTACGTTCAGTAGTTTCAGATTGCCCTATTTAGTTATTGGGATGAAGATTGTTCTCTTCCAATCTGTTCGCCATATTTCCGGGAACGGGAACTGGAGCTTATATGACTACTTATATGAATTAAATGAGACGCTCCCCACCAGGGACTGGGCGAAGCCGGGCCGGTCGTCTTTTTTTGGGAACGGGAACGGGAGCAGGGGCCGAATAGGAATTAAATGAGACGCTCCCCACCAGGAGCTGGGCGAAGCCGGACCGGTCGTCTTTTTTGGGAACGGAAACGGGAGCAGGGGCCGAATATGAATTAAATGAAATGCTCCCCGCCAGGAGCTGGGCGAAGCCGGGCCGGGTCAGCTAATGTGTGTGTGTATGTATGTATATATATATATATATATATATATATATATATATATATATATATATATATATATATATATACCGGCTCCGTGGCCGAGGAGTTAGCAGCTTTCTCCGCTAACTCCGAATACTCTCGTCACGTGACGCGACGAGAATTAGCAGTGGTTCAAATCGCAAAAGTGACTTATGAGAGTATGGAGCCGGTCGCTCAGAAAGTCGTGGCGTGCTGATGAGCGTAATCTAGCCTAGGAATCAACATACAGCTGAAAGATGCTGGTGTTGACCGCAATATCCTGAAACAGGATGGAAACGCGGGAAAAAAAAAAAAAAAAATATATATATATATATATATATATATATATATATTCACTAAAACGTTATTAAATCATGCAATGTCTCAAGCTCGTTGTATTCTCACTACTGTAGTTAATCGGGAAATGGGAATGGCATGCAATACACGGGTGAGCTGAGATAGAGTATAATAACCTTGTGAATAGACGAATTAAATTATATTTCAAGTTAACGAATAGAGCCACAGAAGGCAGGCACATGGGAGTCATGTCCCCAATGGTGAACATTTAGTTTCATTAGTTACCCCATAGTGACTGTCACGCGAGTCTACAATATTTGTGTATGTGACAGTAAGTTAATGTTACTACGTCGTGAACTATAATAGGATTCGTGATTACATAGTGATTACATAGTGATTACATAGCGATTACATTATGATTAGTCAGCGTAAGGGAGTCGCCGTGGTTAAGTGGTTACACCGCCTGCCTAATGCTCCGAAAATTGTGGGTTCGATTCCCGGCTACATCGTTCGGTTCACGAGTATAATTGTCGCGGAGACTCCTGGCGGTCGTCACTGGGGCTACAGAGTTCGTGCATTGTGCGATGCTTTCGACAGGCAGCGCTGCGGAAAGTGACCAAGCCATATGGGATAAAACTCAGTGCAATGAAGACGACCTTCTTGCTTTTTCAACCCGTTTGCTCTCAATCCGTTTGTCTGTAATGTCAGTGGTTCGATTTCAATTCCCATCAAAAGCAGGATTACTTTATCTTATCAGCAGGGCTCAATGGCTGACATCCTCATAACAACTGGTATCAGATAAATTCAGAAGGTCATGAGAAGTGTCTGGAAAGGAAAGGCGACGAGGAAGGGGTATATATACACAAATGATGCGGCATGGACTAGAATATCTGAAAACCTAACACAAGAACGACAGTATCTATTATAATCTACCTTTACCTTTGTATACACTATAAGGTACTACTTTGTTAGAATTATTGTATAGTTAGGTACGTTTGCAAATCAGTACAATAATCTTCTTCTTCTTCTTCAGCTTTCCGAGCCATTGAGGTTCTTTGCTGCAAATACAATCCGTCTCCATTCGTCTCTCTGGTGGACCTTCTCTTGCCAGTCGTTGATTTCAAGTGCTTGTAGGTCTGTACATGTATTATCTCTCCACCGTCTTCTTGGTCTACCTCGGGGTCTACGGTCATTTATTTCCTGAGTGTAAGCGAGTTTTGTTTCCCTATTATCTTCCATTCTTTCTAATTATAGGCTGTATAGGGGCCATGGCTAAAGTATCAATACTCTGTGTAAGCCAACCACTACAATATTTCACGTAGGGGACCACGAGGGAAGCATCAAATCTCTTTGTAAGCTAATCATTATAGTATTTCAAATATGGATATCATGATTAATGGACAATAAGCAAACAAGATGACAAACTAATGCAATGGAAATGGTTTTTATGTAGAAAATGTAAAGAACACAATGGACAGAAAAACCAACGAGCAAGTCATATAAGAAACTGGCTGAAATATTCGAGAAATTAGGTGTAGACAGTCAATATTTTGTGCATGTTTTGTGGGAAAAAAAATAGTGACAGTTGACAAGATTTATGGGAAAGAGAAAGAGAAATGTATAGACATAAATATTTGGATGGCTTGTCTGCCACCTGGCATAATTGAAACAACAAGAAAGATCTGAACTGTGACTCCGGCTATTATGTGAAATGGGGAACCATGACCGCTCATTATCGGCTTAGTAAATGATGATGATGATGACCATATGCTAAAGCATTAAACCTCAACGTAAGCTAACTATTATAGGATTTCACATAGGGGTACTATGGAGGCAGGCATTAGCACTCAGTGTAAGCTAACCAATATAATATTTCAAGCAGGGATATTATGACTAATGCATCAGCACTCAGTTTAAGCTAACCAATATTGTATTTCAAGCGGGGATATTTATCATTTACTTATCTTTATACTATTTCGCGTGGCCAGAGATCTAGATGGGATGAATAATCTCCTCTACTAATATATTGTAAATAACCCGCTGGGGATAAATATTTACCCTTCTAACTTGTATGCTTTACATCGAGCATTTCTATCTACTCTTTGCGAGTTCTGACTCTTGAGTGATGTTTATCCTGCGCAAAGTTGCATAAGAGTGACTGTGAATTTGTCAACGTTGTCTAAGAAGTCTAGACGTCCGATCCACTGAGCTATTTGAGAGTTATTTGAATTAGTTTTATACCTGTCATCTGGTAACTGGGACAGAGTCTATTGGCTATGGTATACCTATTTTGATATTCTGATTGTCTTGGGTGGGAATTCGAGGCGTATTTTTAATAATCAGCATGGATTCGACTATCTTTAAATCGGTACCAAGAAATGTGATCAGAAGTAAAAGCGACCTGCGAGATACTGACCACATCAATCATCAAGCGTCGGTCTATTAAAGCATGGAGCTAGAAAGAAGTATGTTCCCAATACCTGTAGGACGTGTACACGGGGTCCTTTTTTACGGTACTAAAACATCGGAGACGAGAATTCCAGACAGAGATGAATAATATGGATAGGGCATGGAGGAAGCTGGAGGAGACATCAAAGGACAGAGAAGATCAGCGTTATGTGGTTGATGGCCTATGCTCCAATGTGAGATTTGTTGTTGTTGTTGTCTTCTACTTATGCACTTATGCCATTAGGCGTCATGATGGGAGGTTAGAAAATCCAGTGATGGAGACTTGCACCTTTCTTCCAATTTCTTCTGTGATTCATTAGCATTTTTATTGGATCAAGTAAATTCCCCACCGGTTTTCTAGACCTGTCATAGGTTCCTTACCTACTTGACCCTTAATTGACTTTTAAATTTATTATTTTAACTCTGAATTTCAGCTTGGAGAAAACATTCTTCTACAGACTTCGGGGCAAAGGACGTATACATGAGGTATTTTAAAATGTGAGATAAAGGCCAGAAAAAGCAGAAGATGTGTGGCTTTGCAGTGGACTTTCTTGTAAATGTTTCAGTAACACTTGTCTATACACAAACGCAGCACTACCAACCAATTATATGTTCACATGGGACGCAGAGGTGTTTCCAAGGCACCAGGGCCGGGTTATATACTGACCAAGACCTATTGACGCGTCCTCGTCGAGCGTCCTGGGCAACAGGTCCCTTCGGGGTCCTGGCTGAAGTCAATAGGATCGCCGATTCCTCCGAAGTCGGAGAGTGTCTGCCTGTACGGCGAGGAACCACCAGTCTGCACACCAATAAGCCAGACATGGGACAACGGATACTCACGCAAACCTCAGGTCCTGTATGACATCACACTGATGCTGGACAACAGGATGCCTTCATCCGACATACAGAACTTTGCGTTGGAGCTCAAGCCAACGAACACAAGCAAGCAAGCAAGCATATGTTCACATAATCTTAAACAATGTGGCATAAAGATGTCGCTTGCGAGCTGAGAAAAGGTTATTTTGATCACTCGATTACTCAACACAGCGGCCGGGTTTAGCGTAGCTGATAGAGAACTGCGCTGATAATGTCTTGAACAGGTTCGGACGCAGGTTCGACCCCTGAGGTGGTCGTAGGCGAATATGATGGAAAAACTGGCAACCTATTCTTCCATGCACCCAGGCCTACTAAATGTGGTGGTGATGTCACATCACAAACGCTTAGCAGAAAACTGCTTCCGGACTTTAGCACCCACAAAAATAAGCACAGCACAGCACAACCCCACTCCAGCTGACGTCAGCAGCTTTCGATAACTTTACCGATAAACACATTTGCCACGGTCTCAGGCGCCTCACAAACAATTATCACACTCGGGTAAATGTGATTAAAAATAATCCCCAACTTGTAAATAAAAACCCATTTTAAACTGATGAGCTCAATGCTCAAACATCAAGGAAAATGTTTGTATGGGAAATACACTAGGGAAATCTATGTTTCTAAGATCCATTTAAAACAGTTATTCTGTCTTTATCGTCAAACAGAAATTCACATTTCATGATGGACATTCATTAGACATAAGGAAACAAAAAGTAGAACTCCGGGGATTTGCGTGACAGCAAAAACTGTTCAGGCTTTAGATGCAATCTGGAACGTGAAGGATTACAACACGAAGCAGGTCTCCTGCAACAGAATGTTGTTATCTTTGCTGTTTCCGCTGAAATTACTCTCGTGACCACAATTTCCGCGCCTCATTCATTTTCATGCATAAGATCTCGTGATCTGTCGGACTTTCCAGTTCTTGACAAGATTCTCACTGTTAATTCAGGACAGTTTTCATACTTTTAGTTTTTTTTTTTTCATACTTTGAATTCAGGACTATTTTCATAATTTGTGTTCAGGGCAGTTTTCATACTTTAAGTTCAAGACAGCCTTCATTAATTGAATTTAGGATTCATTTAATACTTTGACCTCTGGACGGTGTTTATACTTTGAGTTCAGGATTTATACTTTGAGTTCAGGACAGTATTCATACTTTGAGTTCATGACAGTTTTCATACTTTGTGTTCTGGACAATTTTCAAGTCCTCAAACGAAACTTTCTTGTAACTGTATCAACTACACGTGAATACACGTATGGATCCCAAGTAGCGCAGTGGCAAGTACGCCTGCCAGCTAGCCTGACGGTCAGGGATGAAATCCCATTTCGCGGTGGGGATTTGGTTACGTTCACAGATCGACCAAGTCTAAATAGGGCACCAGGACATTTTATGTTAAGTAAACACAGGTCGGCGTGATTTTAACTACATCAGCTATCGAGTGTCGATCAGTCTAAAAATATGGGTTTAGCACCATGTAACCAATATGCTACAATGTATGTAAAATAGTCCAGTTGCTTTTAGGTTTTAACAGAACTCATCAATCCTAGAAATATTGTAACAAATTATAACTAGATTTAACATTTAAGATTTGAAAGTCTGGTCTTAGTCAGACTGAGCTACCGTATGGCAGTAGACGGTACTACCTCTTATTGTTAGCGCCGAATATTGGGCGGCGCTCACTAAACTCGACACATCACATTGTACCAACGGCTTTGAGCGGAGGAACGCAACTGAGAGGGTGCAAGCCTTAACAGATTCAGTATCAAACAAGATGTAGGTTTGGATAAAAAACAGAAATAAATGGCAGAAAATTGGGAAGTAGGGGTGTGTCACAGTTATGACTTAAAAGTTGTTAATATGGTACCAGACATGCTGTATTATTACGCAATGACAACATTTCGACGATATATAAACATATACGGAAAGTCACTTAAGACGATTAATCATCCCATGACATATATCAGCTAATCTAGTGCGAGAAAATGCAACCTGGATGTCATGGCAGGGCAGACTTGGCCCTAAACCTTGGTCGACAATTGGTCTAGGGTGAAAGCTCCGACAGCCGGATTGCTACAGCACTGCTTTGCTGATCCGGCAGTTTCTGCAGCTTGTCTTATTTCCAAACCTTTCCTTTGGAGTAAACTAGGCAGGCCGAGAGAACGATCATGCTCAACGGACAACACGTGGTCTCTAAATTCAGCCTAGGCATTCGAGAGGTATAACTCCATTTTATAAACTATCGTCTTTCAAGACGGCAAGGTGTCAGTCAGTTAAGTTAAATAATTATGGCTCGATATGAATAATTATAGCTAAATTCAACGGTTATAGCTGCAATTAGCAAAATTACAGTCCATCTTCGTCCTCGTCGATCTCTGTCTTTTGTTTCAGGAACCATCACCTTTACTACTGTTCTTCCCAGGCCACTGACAACATTAATATGGCTAACTTATTTCAATCCCCCAGACATGATGCTATTTTTTGAGCCAGTTAGTTTTTCGATATTCAGATCTATTATTATACAATGTGAATCGTGTTATTCTTCCTCGCCCATGATGTTCTAAATACTGATTTGTACCATTTAAGTTAAGAAGTTCTGATTTTCTTATTTTGTTGACTAAAAAGTTACTGCCGGTCTCCCTTGCGCAGGTGTTTACGACTTTTTCCGCAATCCCGTATATCGACGTGAGTAACGCAACTGCGCGAGATTCGGCAGTGAATCGCGCCGCGTTGGTTACTAAAGGGGTATGTGAGCCGGTCGCTCAGAAAGCAATGGCAAACTACTGAGCCAAGACATCAACAGCAGCTGAAAAATGCTGGTGTTGACTGCAATGTCCTGTAAAAGATATGCGAATAAAAGGTACTGCGCCGCACTGCATATTGTGTCTTGTATGTTCCCTACTGTGGTGAAGGTGTTACTGGCGCAATTCGTAATCCCGTATACCGCGTTCGAAACACAGCTGCGGGCAATTTGGCATGCAGACCGCCTTGCGTTGGTTTTCATACAATGGTTTCAGTGCCAGTCGATCTGAAAGCAGTGACAAATTACTGAAAGTAAACTTAGCACAAAAGAATCACAAACAGCCAAAAGTACTGAATTTGACTGCAACGTCTGTAAAGAATATACAATTAAAAACAAAAAGAAAGAAAGTATGAAGCTTAGTTCTGTATGCTTTCCAATCTCTGCATCTGAGAATGTTTTGCGAAATGCTCCATGATTCACATCCGTATGCTGCCACAGGAAATATGCATGTGCTCAAAAATGTTAGTTTGTGTTTGCTGGGAATGTTCAATACTCTACTTAACACAGATACGTTCAAATCTAGAGGTCGCAGAGTAGACAGGCAGTGTGATTGTCTCCCCCTGATCACAATACTAATTAGAAAATGTTCATCAACGTCTTTCCTAAATTATTTATTTCCATGTGTGTTATAATTAAGCCAAGCGAACAACAAACAAACAGCAGTTATTACTTAATGAATCCTCGGCTAACAGTGTGATGTTTATGTGTCCTTGAAGAAGCAGCACGTGCAAGCAAGCATCATTGCTATTAATGTGTCAACAAAGTGTGGCGCCATCGTGTTTATTGTGCAAAGACAGGTTAAATATGCGTGAAGAGTTTATTTAGCACATATGCTGTTGTCTTCGCAAACTCGTTCCGGGCAATTATGTCATTTTACGCTGTTTATGTATCAGCGATCTCTCCTGTGATCCCCACGTTCTCCCCCCCCCCCCACCCGAAGAGAGAAAGAGAGAGAGAGGTATATAGAATAACTATAACACGCAAATCCATGTCCAGACAGACAGACAGACAGACAGCTAGGCAGACAGGCAGGCAGACAGACATCCTCCCGCTCATCCGTCCATCGGCCCATCCATCCATCCATACATTCCTACCTATTTACAGGCAGGCAGACGCTTGTGCTCACGCACGCACACACACACACACGCGCGCGCACACACACACATTCACAGACACATTCCATCCATCCATCCATCGACACTTCGGTACATCCCTGTCTATCAACTGACATTCAGACGCACGCACGCAAGTACACATGTACGCTTCCACTCATGCACGCACGCACGCACACACAGACACACACACACTCAGACAGACAGACAGACGGACAGACATACACATATATCAAAGACCGAGGAAGAGGTTGTGATGCTCAATTGTTTTCACAGTATGGTAACAGACAAAACATTCAATTGTAATTCTTCTATTTTCTATGTGGAGATAACAGACACAAGAATACATTGCGATGCCCCTTTTCTCAATTTGGAGATGACAGACACAAGAATACATTGCGATGTCCCTTTTCTCAATTTGAGATGACAGACACAAGAATACATTGCGATGCCCCTTTTCTCAATTTGAGATGACAGACACAAGAATACATTGCGATGCCCCTTTTCTCAATTTGAGATGACAGACACAAGAATACATTGCGATGCCCCTTTTCTCAATTTGAGATGACAGACACAAGAATACATTGCGATGCCCCTTTTCTCAATTTGAGATGACAGACACAAGAATACATTGCGATGTCCCTTTTCTCAATTTGAGATGACAGACACAAGAATACATTGCGATGCCCATTTTCTCAATTTGAGATGACAGACACAAGAATACATTGCGATGTCCCTTTTCTCAATTTGGAGATAAAGACACGAGAAGAAATCACAATGCCACTATCCTCAGCGGAGAGTTCAAAGACACGTGAAGCTATTGCAATATACCTATTCTCCATTGGGTTATAAAAGACAATTAACTATTGCAATATCCGTTTCTCTATGAGGAGATAAAAGACACAAGAAACTATTGCAATACCCATATTTTCCATTGGGGGATAAACGACACACGTAGAAATTGTAATACCCCATTCTCTATTGGAAGTTGCAAGACACAAGCACATTTTGAAATACCCCTATTCTCCAATGCAATATTGGACTAACATAATGTAATACTCAAGGCACTATGCCACACACAGTTGTTTTATCAACTTTGTCGGGTACACAATGGTTACCACTTAGTGTCACCGAAGAGCCAGCATTCCCAACAGTAAATTACTGAAATAACGCCTATTACCACTACTGTTAATATAGGAAATATTCAGTTAATGTAAGGCTGGCACTAATTTGTGTTCATCAATTCAATTAGAAAAGGTCTATTTTGAAATAAGATGGTAGGTTTTAGAGCACCGCACACCGTCATAAAATTTTCAAGGTAATCATTAACAGATCCTAGTTAGGAGTATCAAAAATAGTGAAATATTTATAAACTAGATCACATATTGTTTATTTGAGATTAGCGGCACCATTTCTCATTTTAATTCCGCCTTCTTATTCTTCTTTTGTCATACCGCTTTTGTGGTGAAGCGTCGCAGAAAGGAGGTATATGTAATTTTCAGCTTTTCGCTTGCCTTGTTCCTTGTGATTGCTTGCTTGCTTGCTTGCTTGTGTTCGTTGGCTTGAGCTCCAACGCGAAGTCCTGTATGTCGGATGAAGGCATCCTGTTGTCCAACATCAGTGTGATGTCATACAGGACCTGAGTTTTGCGTGAGTATCCGTTGTCCCATGTCTGGCTTATTGGTGTGCAGACTGGTGGTTCCTCGCCGTACAGGCAGACACTCTCCGACTTCGGAGGAATCAGCGATCCTACTGACTTTAGCCAGGACCCCGAAGGGACCTGTTGCCCAGGACGCTCGACGAGGACACGTCAATAGGTCTTGGCCAGTATATAACCCGGCCCTGGTGCCTTGGAAACACCTCTGCGTCCCGTTCCTTGTGATAATGTCATATTCGTTTTCTTCAGTGTCTTTTTTACTCCATGCAGCCAACTCTTCCTGGGTCGTCCTTTCACCTTGTATCCCGATGTTCTCACGTAGAACGCTCTAGACGCTGGTTGATCTTGTTTTATTCTAACTAAATGTGCGAATTATTTAGTTTTTTGGTGTTCTATAAATCGGTATAATCCCTGCACTTGTTCTTAGTTTTCTCATGTGTCTCCCTATCTCTTTCTCTTTTTCCAGCTGCGATTCTTATGAATCTCATCCCACTGGATGTAAAATTACGCCTGAGGGTTTCTATGACTGCCCGTGTCTTGTATTGGTAACACAGCGTTGAGCAAATAAAGAATCTATCAGCTTTTTTATTTTAGGAAATAAAAACAAATATGTACGTGAATTCCTAGGAAAACGTGAGAGACTCTACTCACAAACACAGTGTACACACCTTACAATTAACTCCACTACGGCAAACGTAAATCACAAGGGGGAAATCAACTATTATATCAAAACAAAAAAATATTATAATAATCTTCCCCGGGAACAACACAAACAGTTCTAAAGTAAAACATGAAATTAGAAAATCGAATATCATCGACACATAAACAGAGAAAGTCTGGGGATCACACGGTGCTAAACTGTTTTTATTTCATATTGTTATATCCTGCTGCGGCTGTTACTTCTCTTGTCTTTTTTTCCCGTTTTTTCGTATGCGTATTGATATTTGGATGTTTTAGGATATGTGCTAGTTCCCATACTTCGTTCTAAAGTGGAGAGTCTCGTGCTACATCGCCGTTGAGATTTACAAATTGTTTTATGAACATAATAAACAGGTATATGGCCATTGACAATAACTCGTTGTTCCATGAACAATAAGGTAAATTGCCGTTGAGATTTACACATTGTGCTATGAACACCATAATTAGGTACATCGCTGCTGAGATTTATACATTGTTCTATGCACACAATATTCAGCTACATCGCCGCTGACATTTATACTTTGTTCTATGTATACAATAATCAGGAAAATCGCCGTTGAGATTTACACATTGTTCTATAAGCACAATAATCAGCTACATGGCCGCTGCGATTCACACATTGTTCTTTGAACGCAATAATCAGGTTGTGCTAGTCAATGAGCGGAAGGATGTTCGCAGCCCGTTACAAGATTGTATGTTAACAAGTAAAGGACTCTTTCACACACATTCAGACGCGTTGGCCATATGTTGTTAGGTTAGGTTATGTTACGTTATTTGTATATCTTTTACAGGACGTAGCAGTCAACTGCAGCATTCTTCGGCTGTTTGTGATCTCTTGGCAAGTTTAAGTTCAATGATTTGCCATTGCTTTCTGAAGGACAGGCACTCCTACAATTTTCATTTTAAAAAACCAATGCAAGGCGGTCTGCTGCTAAATCGCTCGCAGCTGTGTTTCGAACGCGGTATGCGGGATTACGAACTGCGTCCGTAACACCTTCGCCACGAAGCCGGCAATGTGTTGTTGTTGTTGTTTGCATATCCTTTACAGGACATCGCTGTCAACATCAGCATCTTTCAGCTGATTGTTGATGTCTTGGCAATATTACGCTCAGTAGTTTGCCATTGCTTTCTGAGCGGCCGGCTCACATACCCCGTAAGTTACCGACGCGATTCGAACCACTGCTGATTCTCACCGTCGTCATGTTACTTACGAGAGTATACGAGATTACGGAGAAAAGTCGCTAACCTCTAGGCCAGGAAGCCGGCCCATATGTTGTTAGACCCTTAATATTATAGACCAATCTTCACTCGGTATGTGATGTGGTTGGTATCACGTCTACCGTCTTTCCTCCCCGAGGCCGTGTCGAGGGTTCGATATCAGCTGCTAACAATCGTGAAGCAGGCCGCTTTCCGTTGATTTCGATGGTTTGAGGCGTCGGCGATTCATAAAGCAATGACAAATTACTGAAATAAAATTGCCAAGTAAATTACAAATAGCCAGTATTCTGGGATTGATTACAACGTCCCGTAAACGTCTATTTAACATCACTCTTTCGCATATTCAATGACAAAGAAATGTGTATGTATTATATTCATGCGAGTCCTTATCTTGCACTAGTCTACGATTCACACATTTAAGACATATTTCCTTTCCTGTTAACAAGCTGCTGAATGTTTGAATTCCGTGACTTGCTTCAGAATTGCTCCGTTTACAACGAAGCTGCATTCCCCGGGGACTTTTGTTCATGACAATTAGCATAACAGCTGTTTTTTGAGCTATTGTCTGCTGTATTGGCTGACTGCTTCTAATGGACATATCTGAGAAATGGAGTGCAATGACATGTCCAGAGTACGAATCATCTCCTTATTTCATAATTGTTTGTTCGGGTAGATGGAGGAAACCTTGTTAGTTATGACCATTGTTTATTCAACGAGAGGCTGTCCCATTTGGAAGAGAGAGGCTATAATCAAGCGTGTCTAAGGCTGTCGTGTTTGTCTTGTTGTCTAACCTGTTGTCTTGTTTTCTTATGTCATATTGTGTACCTTGTCTCCTATGAAAGCATCACCACCATTATCATCAGCATCATCATCCAGTGCCTTGCCGGGTAGGGTGGGCGATTATGTATCTCCACAAATTGCGGTCTCCGACGGCATGGATCAATTCGTGTGTTGACTCAATTCCGAGCCATGACAAAGACTGTCAAGAATCGTCTCACGCTGTCTTCCTCTATATCTCTTTCCACAAATTTTTCCGGTTGTCACAATATGTTCCAGTTTTTCTCGTCTCATAATATGAAAGTATGTAAAACAAATAAAGAAGATTATCTTTTTACAAGCTTCATGGTGTATTATGTGCATGGTGCTAAGCCCAAGTATCTATAGACTATTTGGTACTCGGTCGGTGATGTGATCTATATTATGTCGGTCTCATTTACTTCCCAAAACTTTTTCCTGATATCCATTTTGGACAATTAAATCTGGATATATATAATCTGAGAACCCTAATCAAATTAAATCGGAAATTCAAACACATGACTACCGAGTAGACAGGCAAGTGTGCTAGCCACTGCGCCACTATGGCTCCATACGAAAGCCAATAAACACCTACACATGTGTTTCAGATGTGAATTTGGACTCTTTAGAAGTCCCATATTTATCCCGAAAATACAAATGAATCAACCATTATATTATGTCTACTCCTTAAATTTTCGTAAGACGCCAAAGTGTTACAGTTCTAGTTGAAAATTAGTTGCATATCCTTCACAGCACGTCGCAGTCAACCCCAGCCTTGTTTTACTGTTTGTGATTTATTGGCAAGTTTTCATTCAGTAGTTAGCCATTGCTTTCTGAACGACGGACATTCATACCATTGTATAGACACCAAAACCAGACCGTCTGCTTCCAAATCGCCCGTAGATGTGGTTCGAACGCGGTAAGCGGGATTACGAATTGAATTTGCAACCACTTCGACCCAGATATTCCGAGTGTATGCATGTGAAACGTGGACAATAAGCAAACAAGCTAAGAAACATCTCACGGCAGTGGAATTGTGGTTTCTGAGGCAAATCCAAAGAATAAAAGGGCCGGCAGAAAAACGAATGAGGCAGTGTTCAAGAAATAAATGAAAACCTAAACAGATTAGTGAAATTAGATTAGTCTGTCACGATTTGTTGGCCATGTTAAGAGGAAAAATCAGCTTAAAGATCGTAGTGATAACTGGCAACATTCATGGGAAAAGAGCAAGGTGAACACATAGAGATAAATACCAGGGTGGCTTCACCATGTGGCATTATCGGGACAAGAACACAAGCCTGAACCAAGACTATGGTGATTGTGTGAGACTGCCAAAGTGGACTGCTCAAACTTATCGGCATGGCACATGATGATGAATAAGCGCCAAAAATCATCTATGACTATAGAGATAGAGGAAGACCGAGAATCATAGATCATATTTGGTTCAAGGTAGAGCTCAGCAAATGTGCATATAAACCATCTTACATGAGACGACAGGCTGATACAGTAAACCCAGCACCTCGAACAATAGATAAAATATATATGCAGTAAACCCAGCATAGCGACCAACATATACAATAGGTTTATACAGTGACCCAGCATAGCGACCAACAGATACAGTAGACTGATACAGTAAGTCCAGTTTAGCGACCAACAGCTAAAATAGATACAATAAACCTAGCACCGCTGGTCTCAGTGGCCAAAGGCTTGCGAACGCGGTTCGTGAACCGCTTACCAGGCGTTCGAAACGCATCCGCGACCGATTTGTGCAGCAGACCGTATCGCGTTGTGTTATAATGTGGTGGTATGGATTCCAGTCATTCAGAAAGCGATGGCAAACTACTGAACATAAAATTTGCCTAGTACATCAAGAGCAGCTGAAAAAATGCTGGTGTTGACTGCAAGGGATATGCAACATAAAGAAAAAAAAACTAGCACAGGGAACAATAGATAAAATAGATACAGTAAATCCAGCGCAGCCACCAACATATACAATAAATTTATACAGTGACCCACCATAGCGAGCAACAGATACAGTAGATTGAAACAGTAAACCCAGCATAGCGACCAGCAGATACAAAAGACTGCTGCAGTAAACCCAGCGTAGCGACCAACAAAAAACGTAGCCAGATACAGTAAACCCAGCACAACGACAAACAGATAAGATAGATACAGTAAACCTAGCACAGCGACCAACAGCTAAAGTAGATACAGTAAATAGCGAAAAATAGCTTAAAAAGATGCAGTAAACCAAGCACAGCGACCAACATATACAGTACTATAGATGTATGCAGTGACCCAGCACAGCGACCAACATATACAATAGATTGATGCAATAAACCCAGCATAGCGACCAGCAGATACAATAGATTGATGCAGTAAACACAGCGTAGCGACCAACAGATACAATAGATTGATATAGTAAACCCAGCATAGCGACCAGCAGATACAATAGATTGATGTAGTAAACCCAGCACAGCGATCAACAGATACAATAGATTGATGCAGTAAACCCAGCACAGCGATCAACGGATACAATAGATTGATGCAGTAAACACAGCGTAGCGACCAACACATACAATAGATTGATACAGTAAACCCAGCACAGCGATCAACAGATACAATAGATTGATGCAATAAACCCAGCACAGCGACCAACAGAAACAATAGAGTGATGCAATAAACCCAGCACAGCGACCAACAGAAACAATAGAGTGATGCAATAAACCAAGAATAGCGATCAACAGATACAATAGATTGATGCAGTAAACCCAGCATAGCGACCAATATATATAATAAATTGATGCAGTAAACCCAACATAGCGACCAACAGAAAACATAGATTTATACAGGAAACCCAGCACAGCGACCAACAGATACAGCAAACCCAACACAGCGACCAACAGATACAAACAATACAGTAAGCCCTGTATAGCGACCAGTAGATACAAAACAAACAGATATTTCCAACCCAGCACATCTGTCCATTGTGTTTGTAATTTAACATAATAGACACATCTTAAACCTGTAGTAATATGAAACTGGTTGGAAAATAACTCCTTGCCGTTCTGGCTTCAAGATGATGCTGGCTAGTGGTGGTCTCCATTAGTTTCTTGCAGGTGCTGACGGGAACTACATATGTTCCTTTACTGAGACTGCCACTGTAAGGATGTGTCAGGTTCGAATTTCGATGTGCCTGTAGCTTTCCATGGGGTATTGTACTGACTAACGTTTGACTGCTGGCCTGGTGGGCTGGAATCCGCGTTGAGACGGATTTTCAACATTAGCCAAAGTTCACAGGTCGACCCAGCCTAAAATGGGTACCAGGAAATGTCTTGAGAAGTAAAGGCGGCCGGTGTAAATAATGACCACTCACTCACCGACAAAGTGGATTTTCAAAATATAAATATTTTGGAGGATGGCATGATATAAGTTGTTTTATAAGTGTTTCTGTTTTTATAATCTGCTAATCTTCTTATATATAAATTAGGATGTCCGTATCTCTGTCTGTATCTCTGTCTGTATGTCTGTCTGTATGTATGTCCTTTATACGCTCGCGAACGGCCCATCCGATTGAGATGAAATTTTCTACACGCCTTCCTTTCATTCCAGAGATGCCAACTGTCGTAGTTGTTTTTTCTTCTTCCTCCTCCTCCCTCCTCCCTCCTCCCCCTCCCAAAATACGTACGTCCAGGAAATGGTCTTCTACATAGACACTTCTCTCTGAGGTCCGCGATAACATATTAACCTGTTGGGATGGCAATTAATCATCCTACTACCTCCTCCCTCCTCCTCCCTTCTCCCTCTTCCTCCTCCCTCTTCCTCCCTCCGCCTCCTCCCTCCTCCCACTCTCTACTCCTCCTTCCTCCTCCCTCCTCCTTCTCCTCCCTCCTTCTCCCTCTTCCTCCTCCCTCTTCCTCCCTCTTCCTGCTCCCTCCGCCTCCTCCCTCCGCCTACTCTCTCCTCCTCCTCCCTCCTCCTCCCTCTCCCTCCTCCTACTCCCTTCTCCTCCTCCTCCTCCTCCTCCTCTCTCCTCCTCCCTCCTTCTCCCTCTTCCTCCTCCCTCCTCCTCCCCCTCCTCCTCCACCCTACTCCTCCCTCATCTTCCTAATCCCTCCTCCTCCCTCCTATTCCTCCTGTCTCCTCCTCCCTCCTTCTCCCTCCTCCTTCTACCTCTTCCTCCCTCCTCCTTCTCCCTCCACCTCCTCCCTCCTCCTCTCTCCTCCTCCTCCCTCCTCCTCCCTCTCCCTCCTCCCTTCTCATCCTCCCCCACCTACGTTCTCCTCCTCCCTCCTCCCTCCTCCTCCTTCTCCCTCCTCCTCCCCCTCCCTCCTCCCCCTCCTCCTCCTCCTTCACCCTCCTCCCTCCTCCTCCTCCTCCTTCACCATCCTCCCTCCTCCTCCTCCCTCCTCCTCATCCTCCCTCCTCCCTCCTCCTCCCTCCTCATCCCTCTTCCTCCTCCTCCTCCCTCCTCCTTCTCCCATTTCCCCCCTCTTTCTCTTAATCCCTCCTCCTCCCTTCTCCTCCCTCCTATTCATCCCTACTCCTCCTCCTCCCTCCTCCTCCTCTCTCCGCCTATCTCTTCCTCCCTCCTCCTCCCTCCTCTCTCTTCCTCCTCCCTCCTCTCTCTTCCTCCTCCCTCCTCCTCCCTCTTCCTCCTCCTCCTCCCTCCTCCTTCCTCCTGCTCCCTCCTCCTCCCTTCTCCTCCCTTCTCCTCCTCCCCCTCCTACCCCTCCCTCCTCCCCCTCATCCGTCTTCCTCCCTCCTCCTTCTTCCTCCCTCCTCCTCCCCCTCCTCCCCCTCCTCCTCCCTCTCTTCCTCATCCCTCCTCCTCCATTCTCCTCCTCCCTCCTCCTCCTCTCTCTACCTCCTCCCTCCTCCTCCCTTCACATTCCTCCTCCTCCCTCTTCCTCCTCATCCCTCCTCCTCTATCCTCCTCCCTCCTCCTCCTCCTCCCTCTACCTCCTCCCTCCTCCTCCCTTCACATTCCTCCTCCTCCCTCTTCCTCCTCCTCCCTCTCATCCTCTTCCCTCCTTCTCCTCCCTCCTCCTTCTCCCTCTTCCTCCTCCCTCTTCCTCCCTCCGCCTCCTCCCTCCTCCCACTCTCTACTCCTCCCTCCTCCTTCTCCTCCCTCCTCCTCCTCCCTCTTCCTCCCTCTTCCTGCTCCCTCCGCCTCCTCCCTCCGCCTACTCTCTCCTCCTCCTCCCTCCTCCTCCCTCTCCCTCCTCCTCCTCCCTCTCCTCCTCCTCCTCCTCCTGCGATCTCCTCCTCCCTCCTTCTCCCTCTTCCTCCTCCCTCCTCCTCCCCCTCCTCCTCCACCCTACTCCTCCCTCCTCTTCCTAATCCCTCCTCCTCCCTCCTATTCCTCCTGTCTCCTCCTCCCTCCTCCTCCCTCCTCTTCCCTCCTCCACCTCCCTCTTCCTCCTCCCTCCTCCATTTACCCAAGACAGACAGACATACAGATAGTCGGGAACGGGATCTTATATGACTACTTATATGATTTAAATGAGATGCTCTCCACCATGGGCTGGGCCGGGTCAGACAGACAGACAGACAGACAGACAGACAGATAGATAGACAGACAGACAGACAGACAGTCGGGAACGGGAGCTTATATGACTACTTATATGAATTAAATGAGATGCTCCCCACCAGAGTCTGGGCGAAGCCGGGCCGTGTCAGCTAGTATTATATATTTAAAATAAATAAATTTAAATTAGCTGCATGGAATGTTAAAATTTTAAATGAGCTTGAAAAGTTACAAAGTGTTGTAAATTAAATGGAAAGAATGCCATTGAAAGACCAAGAGAAATGGTGCTGGATGGATTGCAACGGTGGCATGGAGGAATATCAACAGCGGAGTTGATCCAGAAAACCAAAGTAAAAACCTGTGGATAGTCATGAAAGCCTGTGCCACCTGGCATGGCACTTGATGATGAGGAATATTATGGTCAGTTATGCAACTCGTGTACGTGACTGTCTATTTCACATATATGGATGTGTACTTGTCCGGACACTGCGACAATTCCCGATGTTGATTTTCTAGTAATGTTACGTTCAGTAGTTTGCCATTCCTTTCTGAACGAGAGGTCCACGTTAAACTCCAACTGTGGCCGGTGTGTGGCCCAACCCTACAACTCCGCCGTCAGTTTAAGCCCCAGAAACCACTTGGCCACGCTGACCTCTTCCGAGAATTATCTGATAAAAATAATATGCTTCACTTCATTTGCTTCACGACGTAAGATTTGACATAGGATCAATAGGATCCAATGTGGAGTGGCCGGCCTATCGTTATCTGTGCAGTATAACGGTCAAAGGTTAGGGGAATGTAATTCCAAAGATTAAACATGGAAGAGGATAAAGATAGGAATACTACCATGTCATTACTCTGTTCACGAGGTCAACCTGTCAATATATGTGAGATAGTAATCTCTCACAGTCTGTGGACATGGCTTGAATTTAAGAGGCAATATGGCTGAAACTAGATATGGACAACTTGGCGCCTACGTCATGGAAATATGACGTATAGAGACAGAGGCGTATCCGATATGGAGCTTGAGTTGTTGGTCTCGCAATTCTTGTGGCCATTGCGAAAACATGGCAAATAAATTGACAGGTATTGCTGGATACTCTTCTTCTTAGCTGCCTGAGCTGAGATAAACATCAGCGATCATAATTCTGTAAACCTCTTAGTAATTTGATATTTTGATGAAAAATGTGCTACTGAGATTATTATTTGGTGATCTGCTATTAAAGCGTCGAACACAAATCTCTAACTACCCCCCCCCCCCCCCCCCGTGTTTCTTGTCTATTTTATTTAAGGTTTACTACATATGGCTAATTACTCTATTTCTATTCCACCTCTTTTGTTCTATTTGGTCAATGGTTTGATCCGTACAGGGGCGAACTGGAATTTTTAATAGTGACTTGGGCTAACAGGCTGGTCCAACCTACAACGGGTACCAAAAGATGTCTTGGGAAGTAAAAGCGTTCACCGTGAAATTGATCACGTCACCCAGCATGTGTCGTATGGTCTATAAACATATGGACCTACCACCATATGCCCGGGCCTTTTACTTACTTACCTCTTCTGATGATATACCACCCTTCCCATCCTTAAAGTGCATGTACCTTTTCCTTATGACTTTAAATAGGCAATAGTATAATTCCTATAGGTATCATTATCTCAGGGTGTGCTGTTTTTGTCCATGATATTCTCAACATTATTCTCAAATACGACATCTCCACTGCTTTCAGTTTCTGCTACATATCATTACCATATGTCCAGCATTCGCATCCATTCAGAAGTACAGGTCTGACACAACTTTTCAATCAGCTGGTTCATCATAGAAAAGACACAGGAGGAGGGGAGAGATCAGAAGATGCTTGAGACAAAACTAAAATCTGTACACACTCCGGGATTAATGGGAATCACTACAGATGTCAGGGAGGTCAGCATGGCAGAATGGATTAGAGCGCTTTGTTATTACACATATGGTGTGTTGATGCTGAGGTAAGGGATTCAACCCCTACACCGGTCCGATGTTAACCTATCGTCCTTGACTTGGGGGTGTAAATTACAAGTACCATTGAAATCGGAGTGGGTTCGCCTGATGGCGAGGGATACTGGTAATAGAGAAAGCTAATGCACACGCTCCGTTCAGTCCAGTGCTACAAGAAGTAGTGTGTTTAGACTACACTAGAGTTCAAAGTGAGCGACAGATAAAAAAGATGGGGGAAAAACACGGCACATGTCAACAACGAATAGAATGCATACCGTTCATACCTTTATCACGTACAATGAACTACGTACGGACTTAAAGATGTTACAGGGAATAGATAAACTATCAGCATATCTATATCGCGGACAATGACGTTCACTAATATCCATGCGACTGAAAATAAACAACTGATTTATTTATGCCGAAGAGAATGGACTATGAGCATGTCGATTCCAAGAATTGTCATGTCCACCGCAGTTCCACCACGGATCTTGGACACTCCGATGGTTTAGTGGTTTAGGGCGTGGTGAGGATGCACAGAACTGCGCAACACAGCCCCCCGTGAGGATGGTACTTCTGGGCCGGAATGGGAGGAGGGTATTTATACGAACTTCATCCCGACACATGCCAGTATTTTTTTTTTTTTTTTTTTTTTTGGGGGGGGGGGGGGGGGGTGTCCGGCTACATGAATGCCAACTCATTGGACTTTTTTTTTTTGGGGGGGGGGGGGAGGGGGGGTTCATATCCTTTGTTACTGGAAATCTCATTCAACACCAGCATTTCTGCCGCTATGATCTCTTGGCAAGTGTACGCTGAGTAGTTTGCCATTGCTTTCTGAACGACCGTCACCGATACCAACTCAAAACCAATGCAACGCGGTCTAGCTGCCAAATCGCGCGCTGTTGTGTTTCGAACTCGGGTATACGGGATTACAAACCGCTTTCGGGTTCCGTAAGGCCTTCGCCACTGAGCGCGGCTCATCAAACTTAGGAGATTAAAAAAATACAGTTTTCGTGCGGGATTTACACCAACTATCAGTGAACTAAAAGCATTGGCAAACAACTGAACGTAAAATTCCCTAGTAAATCACAAACAGCCAATACATCTTAGGGTTGATTGGAGCGTCTGTAAAATACTTGCAGTTAACTTTATCCATGAACTTCGGATGTACCCATGACGCAAGAATAATCTACTTGGCATACTAGTTAATCCAGCAACACACAACCAATCTAATAACTCGGTTCGGGAATAGGTGGCTAGGGCGAGTATAACAAATAAAGCATAAACTAATATTATCAACAAAGTAATACAATTGCGAATTAAATAGATGTTTTCGTGTGTTTCTTAGTTAATGCAGTTTCCGGTTGTGTTTGAATACATTTATTTGTTATCCCCAGTATTTCTGTTATATAAAGGAATCAATACAAGAGTTCCAGCTCTGATGTCCCCAGACGTTAGATCCGCCACTGAATAAATATGTCAGGAAGATTGAGGTGAAAGCCATCGACGAGTGGATATTGCAACAGCAGTGAATATTTGATTTGTCACCAGTAGCAGGTTAACCAGTGCACTGAATACATCTGTTAGAGCAGCGGTGTTCAACGTGGGGGACACGTCTCCAAGACACCCGGCGGAAAGTTTGCACCAGGAGAAGCTTGCAAAAATATCAATATGTGGTGACTACACGACCAAGCTCAGATGGGTGAGATCTATGCTTGTCCACAAGCTGAGCGCTCTGAGCAAGCAACAGAAGACAGTTACTTGTGCTTGTGTGGGGACTCTATGCCACACGGCTGTCAGAGAATAAATCATTCGTGGTGTGTCTTCTCCGTGATTATATGTTGGGCTTTGTGTATGTATTTGTTTGCTGATGAAGACTAGTCGCTGCAATGTCCTGCGTTTTCCTAATTGCATTTTGTAAAACTACATTGCTTTGTGTTATTTTATATTGTTTACATACCCTCATTGAGGAGCAATAGATTGTAGCAAGACTTCTCAAGGCACACGAGACTAGCAAGAAACGCTGAGACTTTTATTGTTTCAAAATATGTTTAAAACCGGGAAGGTTAATCCGGTCAACAAATGCCCGCAGAAGTCGGATGTGTCGGCCTAACGGCACAAGAACGCAGCTCTGCTGTAAACAGGCACAACGCAATCACGTCCGGAAAAAAAAAAACTCCGGATGAACGCAGAAGAAAAAGAAGATGTTTAAATGTAGAAAGAAAACCTATCACCCAGATGTATGACAAGTAAGTAAGCAGGTGAAGGACCTTCTTACAGTATCGGAGGAGCAATAGGTATATGGTTCAAACCCCATATTATTATTGACCAATCGGCACTCGGTGAATGATGTGTTCAATATCCCGTCGGCCGACTTTGCATCCCTAGACATTTTTGGTGGCGACTTTAGATTGGAATGATCTGAGAGCCCAGATGTCAATATATGGGAACTGGACAACATCCAAAGATGGCCGTGACAGACTTGCTGAAGATACTTTTATTTGTAGGCTCTGATGAAGACACTGGGAGACTACCGCTATCAGAAGTATGGGAATGTTTCCATTGTTGTTTTACTTTCCAAGGGAATAATTACGAGGAAGAGAATTGACTATTTCATTGTTAATATCCAAGGTCATAGCACCCATCAACATCAAGTGCCATGCAGATAAACTTTGGCGGTTCATGTTCCGCCATCTTACACGATCACCAGAGTCGTGGATCTATCTGTATTCATGTCTCGACACGTGATCAAGCCATCCAGATATTTACTTCATAGCACCCTCCCTGGTATATTTCGGACATACTTTTTATGAATGTGTTTTATTACACTACTTTGAATCTGCTCGCTCCGTGGCGAAAAGGTTACTGACGCAGTTCGTAATCCCGCATACCTGCGTTCGAAACACAGCTGCGGTGATTTGGCAGCAGACCGCCCTGCGTAGCTTTTTAACGAAATTGCATGGATTCCGATCGTTCAGAAAGCAATGACAAACTACTGAACGTAAACTTGCCAAGAAATCACAACAGCAAAAAAATAATGCTGGCGTTGACTGCAATGTTCTGTATAGGATATTCAACTAACTGTATCATAACTTTGCATCCACCAAGCCTTTACATTTATTTGGTCAAAGCATATTTAAGAATTAATAACCAAGTTAAGCACTGATTCCTTGTAAACTCACACAATTGTTAACCCTCCCCTCCCCCTCCCGCTTTCCCTGTTTATATTGTGTCCAATATAATTCTCTTTAGCATATTCCAAGTCAATCTGACATACTTCTCCATTCATTACGAGGCAACATGTCATTTTCGCCAGAATAATACCAAAAATAAAGGCGATGAAGCAGTTGTAGCTTAAGGCAAATAATAGCTCCAAGTGGTTTCAAGAGGGTAATCAAAGAGAAAATACGAATATGCATGGCAGGGCAAGATTACAAACAAGAAGAAACAAGCAAAGTCGGAAAAAAGCAGCACAATATAAATAAACAAAATATCCACTGACACTTGTGCACTGGCAAAGGCTGTACTGGTATTCTTCAGTGAAATTATAAGAGAATGTGCCTGTTGTATGACAAATGTGAAAGACTTCATTGTTCTGTCAACCATACACAATAGGGCTCGTAACACCAGTGTATGGCGGATAAAGAAACACAAAGCACTAGTACATCTAATGTTACCAGAGTAACAGAATTAAAACGGTCTCCTGTTTGCTTCCAGTGATTGAATTAGACTTGTTAGATTGAGGAGACGGAAGTTTGTGGGAATAACCGAACAGAAGAGATGGCGGGTGAGTGTGGAAATAAGAGGACAGAAGAGATGGCGGTTGAGTGTGGAAATAAGAGGACAGAAGAGATGAAAGTTGAGTGTGAAAATAAGAGGACAGAAGAAATGAAAGCTGAGTGTGGAAATAAGAGGACAGAAGAGATGAAAGCTGAGTGTGGAAATAAGAGGACAGAAGAGATGACAGTTGAGTGTGGAAATAAGAGGACAGAATGGATGAAAGTTGAGAGTGGAAATAAGAGGACAGAAGGGACGGCGGTTGAGTGTGAAAATAAGTGTGAAAATAAGAGAACAGAAGAGATGGCGGTTGAGTGTGAAAATAAGAGGACAGAAGGGATGAAAGTTGAGTGTGGAAATAAGAGGACAAATTAGATGGCGGTTGAGTGTGAAAATAAGAGAACAGAAGAGATGGCGGTTGAGTGTGAAAATAAGAGAACAGAAGAGATGGCGGTTGAGTGTGAAAATAGGACAAAAGGCATGAAAGTTGAGTGTGGAAATAAGAGGACAAAGGAGATGGTGTTTGAGTGTGGAAATAACCTAACACAAGAAGGAGGTGGAAACTGAGTATAGAGCTACCCCAACAGAAAAGGTAGATGGACACTGAGCGGAACTTAACTGACAGAACTAGGAAAGTTTTACAGGCTCAAGAAATGTACACGATAGACGACACTATTTGTCGCATAAATAAACTTGAGATTCGATCAATGACAACCAAGACCCAACATAAGTCTGAAAAAACAACCGACTCTTTGATGTTGTCCAGACTGAGAAAAATACGTCGTTAAAACTGTCTACACAGTCGGCATTTCTAACTGGGAAACAAAATACATGGCGTCAAAATGTCTACCTCTGGTCGGCGAATATGTATGATGTAGATTGTTCGGAACAAATACGTCACGTTACAATGTCTACACAGGTCGGCATTTTGTTAACAAAATTGTTGCTCGAGACGAACAACGGCGTCATTTGTCTGCGAGGCGGGAGACGGCATTTGAAGTGCCCGACGGAGAGTCTGGAAAACAGGCGGGATGGATTCTCTGATGTGGGGAATTCTCTGGATCCCGGACAGACTGGAATTTCCCCAAATGAAAGCAAATTTGACCGCGGGTTGACTCCAGTTAGTATAGAACAGGAGGAGGAACCAGACTCTGGACTGGTAAGCGTCTGGACTTTTTGGTGACGTCACTCACAGCCCAATATAAAAAGCGTTGCAGTAAACAAGAGGAGTGAGTTGACCAGATTTCTGAAGTTGGCAAGAGCGATGCAGTTTTCCGAGATGTGGTTTATAAAAGAAACTAGGGTGTCAAATTGTTGATAGTTATCGGCGGACATAAATCCAGTCTGTGATCGCCTAGTTTCGATTAGCAACCGGGATGGGCATATAGTAGGCTATTAATCATATCTAACTTAGAGTGTGATTAGGAATAGAGTACAGTACTGTGCGGTGATATAATGTATTATAGGTGCGGTGATATTATGTATTATAGGTGTGGTGATATAATGTATTGTTTTATAAGTGCGGTGCTAGAAAGTATCATAGGAGAGACGGTACTAGTATTCTATTGTGTGGCTTCAAATAGCTTGAGTGATATATCATTTTACTCAGGGAGTTGAGGACAATGTAGTGGAATAATAATTAGAGAGATTAAGGGTGGTTGAGAGGGAGGAGAAGAATGTGAAATGGTAGGATCTTCCAGTAGGGCATCTGCTGGTTTTCTACCCGTTCCTTTATTCTTTCCTGGTGTTGCCATGTCTCAGATCATATGATGAGTTATTTGGCCGTATGACAGAGATCGGATCTCTGTTATAGATCTGAGTGCTGCTTTTGGCCTACACTCACCTAATTCCGGCCAGGACTGAGTTGCCCTCACCATGGTATTCTCTATTCTACAGGTTCCATTTACAGGTCCACGTATGTGTGCTATGATTTTGACCAGTGAAGCTAACACATTTTAGAAGATGATGGCTCAGAATTTGAAGACAGAAGTTGCTGAGAGGCCGCTACATTGGGCTTATACCCAAGTTGGTTTGCGGGAACCTGACTTCTGCTGAGCAGGATATGCTGATGATACTTATGTTTTAGCAAGTGATAGGTGTATCACTGAACAGTCAGAACATTATATATTCTACATATACAACACTGCTATCAGAAACAGTCATATAAATATTATACTGATACCTGGAACATTCCGATTGTGTTGTTAATATGGGGAATCTTTAAAACCAGTGACACTAGATCAAGTAAGATTTCCCCAGTAACAGTGACAATAGTGTTAGAATTCTCTGATTAACATTCAGTTACATAACAGAGAAAATTCATAGTGTGAATTAGATTGAAGACTCTCATTAGACAGTGTTTGCCATGGATGTCCAAACATCTGGATGCCTAGAGAGATAGCGGAGAAAGTCTTCACGTGACCGGAGGAGCATCACCTCGGTGAGGTTGCTTGTCTGGACTGAATGGTGCTAGTGTGTTCTCAGCACAGTGATGTGAATGACTATACTCCTGAACACTGATCTGAGTCTACAGACACTTTAGAATATACGTCACACATTCTACACCTTATACACACACACACACACACTTCTCCTACATATACTCTTTGCTTTAATAAATTTCTTGTGTTTATTTGTTGAAGCTAGAGTTGTCACGTATGTTATGTTGGGGAAGAATGAGAGGGGGCATGATCCAGGAGTGAGTAAGAGTGAGAAGAAGGTGTCTTCAGATTGAGGGAGTGTTGTGGACGGAGTCTACTGGATATCTCCAGGATAGAGATATTGAATTGAAACAAATGTGGGTGTTGATTCCCCTCACTCCAGGGACGACACTAAAGTGGTAAAGAAGAGCAAATAACTACTACGACATTCATTCTTTACACACACGACACTATTGTATAATGTTTTGCCATCTCATACGATCTCCATTCGCCATCTCATACGATCTCCATTCGCCATCTCATACGATCTCCAGAGTCTCGGATTAAGACTGCAGTTTTGTCCAGATTCTGCCACTTGGCGAATCGATCTATGCAATTACGCCTTTGTCTTCCTCTTGCTATTTTGTCGTCACTTTTGCCAGCGGTCACAAAGTTTTCATGTACATTTCTCCTAATAAGCTATCCCAAAATAACTATGCTCTCTACATCTAATTCCAGTAATCAGTGTTTGTGTTTTATGTGCATTTTGAAAGACTGCCATACATGTTTTTATCTCCACACAAACAACAATCTACGCTGCCATCAGAAGTGTTTTGGCTTGTCTGCTGATTATCCATGTCTCACATGCAGACAACAGTATACGCTGTAATTATCATTATAATCCTCTTTTTTTTTTCTCTCTCCCGTTTTTTGACCTTATTCTCTTATTTCTTACGGTTATAGAAGCCCGGTCAAATATTTGCAAAAGAAAATACATACTTTGGAATACAACAGACAAGGAATCCCAAGATACCACTGCGAATATGACAATAGACATTAGCGAGTGACACAAAGTTAGCCAGTTGCTTTACAGGATTCAAGTTTTGCGTATTCTTTTAAGGATTTCGCAGACAATCCCATCATGTTTGGGTTGTTTGTGATTTCTTGGCAAATTTACATTTAGTAGTTTGCAATTGCTTTCTGAACCAACGTAAGGCGGTTTACTTCCAAATCTTAGTTGGTTAGTTACTTAGTTAGTTAGTTAGTTAGTTAGTTGGTTGGTTGGTTGGTTGGCTGGCTGGCTGGCTGGCTGGCTGGCTGGCTGGCTGGCTGGTTGGTTGGTTGGTTGGTTAGTTAGTTGGTTGGTTGGTTAGTTAGTTGGTTGGTTAGTTAGTTGGTTGGTTAGTTAGTTAGTTTGTAGCGGTTCCAACTTCACGGCAATGAGTTGTCCCCATTATGCACCGCTCCTGTGAAAGTGAATATCACACAAAATGCTCATCACCGCCCCATGTGAAAAGTGGAACAGACAGGAGTCTCGGCTAGCCAACAGTCGCACAGGTACACTGTGCATAATACCGAAGCCAGACTGCTAACACAAAAGTACTCCTTGGAAAATATAGTTCATCGTCGACGGAATCGGCAGTCACTAGAAAGACTTCATTCAGCAACTAATTCAGGAACATTCTCGCCCGGGTGATGTGATTATCTACACGGATGGGTCAGTGTTGAGAGGTAGGAGAAGTGCCTGGGGGTTCTTGGCAAAAACTAATGGTCGGCGTTTGGTGCAGGAGAGCCTGGCGTATGATGACACTACATCTAGCTTAAGAATGGAGGTGGAGGCGGTAAGTGCAGCTTTCCGCTGGATAGAAAACACGATACATACACACATTGTGATTGTAACTGACTCAGAAAGCATGCTGAGAAGGGTGAGAACAGGCAAGCTTCGTGCGGAGTGGCTTGCTTCGCTTCGGAGGTCACGGGTAGCAAGCATCACCTGGATCTTTTCTCCTGGGCATGCCGGTGTGCTGGGGAATGAACAGGCGGACAGATTGGGTGGCTCGGCAAAACTTGGTGGAGTATTGATGCATGACAAGGCAGACGTGGTTGCGGCCTTGTGGGAGCACGTGTACACCTCGGAGGATCAGATGGATCACCATAGTCTGGTAAGAATGAGACAGCGAGGTGTGATGAGGGGATCTGGCCAACGCTCGACGCTCAGAGGAAAGGCGAGACGGACATATAATCAGATTGCTACTGAAACTATTAGTGTTGGAACTCTTCGCTGGCTGCTGGGGATGGGGACGGAGCGCTTATGGGAATGTCCCGAATGCTGTGATGTCGGTTCCTAAATCAATCAATCAATCAATCAAGACTTCCTAGACCCGGGTTTTATCCCATATGGCTCGGTATCTATTCGCAGGGAGACCCGCCGAAAGTTCCGCACAAAGCACGAACCCCGTAGCTCCAGCGACGACTCCCAGGAGTCTCCTGAAAAATGCACTCGTGAATCAGAAAGGCATATCAGTCAATTCAGCGACACCATCGTTCCAAACATGCAGCTCACGCAACTCACAAGCGCGGACAGATGTAAAAGCATTCCACACGAAAATCATAGCTCACAGTGCCGCGCTACGCACTCACTCAGTAGCAGGGCGACCGAACGACTTCCAAATCTTCCGCAGCTGTATTTCGAACGCTTTATGCGGGATTGCAAATTGCATTCGTAACGCCTTTGCCACTGCATCGACTACATATTAACAGTTCCTAAAGTGACGGAATTCACTATATCTTCACAATTTGTCAAATATCAAAAGTGTTATCTGCCGTGTGCGATTTGGAAGCACATATCCCTGCGTTGATTTCGATTGTATGAGGCGTCAGGCGTTCAGAAAACAATGGCAAACTATGTTGTTTTGTATATCCTTTACAGGACATCGCTGTCAACATCAGCATCTTTCAGCTGATTGTTGATTTCTTGGCAAGATTACACTCAGTAGTTTGCCATTGCTTTCTGAGCGGCCGGCTCACATACCCCGTAAGTTACTGACGCGATTCGAACCACTGCTGATTATCACCGTCGTCACGTTACTTACGAGAGTATACGAGATTACGGAGAAAAGTCGCTAACCTCTAGGCCAGGAAGCCGGCAATGGCAAACTACTGAAGGTAAATTTGCCTACTAAATTGCAAACACAAATAAATGCTGAGATTTAGTGCAGCATCATGTAAATGAACATCATGTAAAGGATATGCCACTAACTTTAGATTGTGTGCAGGATGTGATGTAACTCTTAAATGGTGGAAACTCGGTGTTTTGGGCTTTCATGACAGGTGGCCTATATGTGTGACTGATAACATTCCAAATTATATTTGAAAAGTGTGTCGAAGAGTTAGTTTCATGTCCTTTACAGGACGCTGCCATCAATCGTGGCATTTATTGGCTGTATTTACTTGGCAATGTTACGTTCAGCAGTTTGCCATTGATTTCTCTATTGTCGGCGCAATGGGTCCAATACGGCACAAACATGGGAAGACGAGACATGACTGATTGGTGGGTTCTACTGTGTTTACATTACACACTGAAATAGCAATTGGTAGGGAACCCATGAGGCCACGCCATCTCATGACACGTGAACTCACAGGTGTAGGCTGATTGATAACTGTTGCTATGTGCCACCGTAGGGCAAGATCAGACAAGCATTGCAACATCAAGGTTAATGTTAAATCACAGTATCACTTGTCTTATGTGTACAGGGCCATTGTCAATGTTCACGGCTTTGTCTATAAGCGCGCGTTATCCTCCCATAAACCAAACAAAGAGGATGTCATTGCAAAACAGGAACTCCGCGGCTCTGTCGAAGGTCCATATTTGTGAATCCATCCATCCATCATGTGCCACGCCGGTAAGCGTGGGCGGTCATGATTCGCGATTTCACTCGATCACCATAAGTTTAGTGTTCTTGTCTCGACCATGCCACGTGGCCAAGCCATCCAGATATTTACTTATCTGTCTTCCCCTTGTTCTCTTCCTCTCGATCTTGCCAGTTGACACCAAGTTCTCTAATTCATTTCTTCTAATAACATGTTTATTTGTGAATACCACAATGGTATATGTTATAATTATTGTGTTAATCCAAGATTGTTATGATCATGTTAGATGGCGACACATGAAATTATCTTTTGGCGATCGCTAGCTTTCAACTCAAGCGTAGTCCATCCACATGCTACTACTTCTAATGCACTAGAATGATGTTTGCATGTGGATTAGCTTTTCCTATTACCAGTGTCGCGCGCCATCAGGCGAACCCACTCCGACTTTAGAGTTACTTGTAATTTACGTCCCAAAGTCAAGGACGAGAAGTCAACATTTTAGTCCAACTGACCGGTGTAGAGGCTGAACCCGCTACCTTGGTATCAGCACACCTAAGTGTAAGAACGAGCGCTCTTATCCATTCGCTCATGCTGACCTCCACAATGATACATGATGGTGGTGATCATTATTGTGGTTGGGGTGTGGTCCCACTGAGAGCAGAGAAAAGAGAAACCCAGAATAAGTGTAAGGTTGGTTATCTGAGAGGAAGGGCAGAACAAATAACAAGAATAGGCACAAGGGACAAGGGGAAACAATAACGTGATGTAGCACGGAAACTACATCCATGGTAGCGTAGTGGCTAGCACGCGCCACTGACACCCGGGAGGTGGTGCGTTCGGATTCCTATCGAGACGAATCTTTTATATTACATGGGCTCCCAGGTCACCCTAGCCCACAATGGACACGGGTAATGAACTGGGAAGTGAAGTCCCCCAATGTGATACTGACCATATCACCCACCTAGTGTCGGTGTGTCTAGAACCATGTAGGCAATATACCCCAGGGCTTGTGAACTCATACACAAACTGGTTTCAACATGGGGAATGGGAGCCTCATTGACATGGTGGTTAGTGTGCAATAGCAAGTTTAGTGAATGTACAGCTCTGGTGTCATAACATTCCACGGTTGTTATAGCGTGAACTACATGTTCGTAACCATGGCGGTCGGCCTGTCGCTTGGAATTGACTGGATTGCCTTTTCGGTTCACTAGTGCATTTTTCTCGGAGACGCCTGGAGGGTCGTTGCTGGAAGTACGGTGTCCGTGCTTTGTACGATACTTTCAGCGGGCTGCGCTACCGAAAGGGACTGAGCCATATGAGATAAATCCCTGGGCAATGAAGTCGATTTTCTCGATTATTAATGAAATAATGTGTGGCTGCTGGTTTTCTAGTGCCTGCCGCTTCCATCGACGATGAACTGTACTTTCCGTGGAGGTCTTCTGTGTTGGCATTCTGACGACGGCATTATGTACAGTGTACCAATACGGGCTTTCGGCTTGTCGAGGCTCCTGTCTATTCCACTTTTCACATAGGGCAGTGAGGAGCAAGCATTTCGTATGATATTCACTGATACAGGGACAGAGCATAACGGGGACGACCCGTTGCCGTAAAGTTGGAACTGTAACTAACTAACTAACCAATAAACCAACCAACCAACCAACCAACCAAAAAACCAACCAACCAACCAATCAACCAACCAACCAACTAACTAACTAACTAACTAACTAACTAACTAACTAACTAACTAACAGTCTCATAATATGGGAACTAAACAATTTTTGGGAAGTAAAGACGGCTAGGCACACAACTGACAACTCCATTTCCCTATGCCGTGGTCTTTAATGTTTGAAGACCCTATACTTCACACTCCAGGGAACGTATCTACCAATGAACTATGTTTAAGTTTACTCTTTTACATAAAACAGTAAAAAAGAGAACCCCTGTTCACGCCATGAGGGGCACTGGTTATATGGCGGGTACAGACAAATAAAGGACCCATTCCCCACAACCTGAGGCATGCTGGTATAAGGTGCTAGTTGAATATTTGTATAAACCATTAGGCGCTCGGTGGGTGATATCACGCCTGTCGCATTTACCTCCAAGAACATTATTTAGTACCCATTTTAGTTTGTGTCGACCCGGGAGCCCAGGTTAATGAATAAAAATCGCACCTTTTTGGGGTTCGAACACACGACCACCGGGAAGGCAGGCAATCGTAATCAAGGCTATCTTCTTCGTATACTCCATTTCGTTTGGCGTTGGTGATCATGTCTGTCCACAGCCCTCTGTCACCTGTTCTGCCAACCATTTCTGTTACTGATATTTCTCTATTCCATGACGTTAAACTGTCCCACATCTCCTCTCTTGGTTCCCCCTGCCCATCTTTTCTTCCAACTTTCCTGTTGTGACGACATGCTCCAGTAACAAGTTCTGTCATACATCAAGATTGGTTTAATATAGCTCTAAAGAACTGTTTTCCTCATCTAGATTGACAAAGATAGATTGCAATAATTATTCTGCTTCTTGTTAAACCTGCCTGTGCATAGACTATTCTACATTTACTTCCACCTTCTGATATTAATTAAAGTCCACATATAATTAAATGCACAATCAGGGATATGCTTGAACTAAAAGACATCAATCATCACTAAGGGATAAACAAGTCCATTTGTTTACAACAGTAAACAGACAGATTTCTTGCGATCACTGGAAGCCATGATAAATGAAAGGTATTCGGAAGGCATTAACCCTGACAGCGAAATATACAAGCCGTTAGTCAGCTGTAGGTGTTATTGGAACAACTGACATAACCGTTGACCAAACAGCACACCCATTTCTTCGGATGTCTACGTGCTTGATTTCTGGACTATATTTTCCAGGAAATTACTGTAAGCAGACGTGAAAATTACAGATTACACAGAGGACTATGTACCCGATAATGGCGGGTTGCCAGAAGCCTGGTACACTGAAAATGACTGCCTGAAATACCCGTCATGTGGTCTCGTCATCGATTTAGCAATATTTTTGTAGTCCTTGTCGTTAACTCATAAACACTATTGAGTGCCATCCACCTTAGCATTTGTTTATCTTCTTTTGTGGCAGTCAAATGTTGTACTCAGTCACCACGTCGTAGTCAAATGGTATACTAATTCGTTATTTCATAGACGGGTGTTATTCTATAGTTAAAATGGTGCACTTATTATTATCAGCCCATGCCGATAAGCGTGCAAAGTCATGATTAGCCATTTCCTATGATCATTCGATTCTTGGATTAAGTCGGTAACTTATCTCTATGTTTTCCGCTTGTTGTTTTCCCACCAACCATGCCGGTTGACACTAAGTTTCCCACTTTATTTCCCCTCCTAAAATTCCCACAAAATCTTGACTATTGACGTCTAGTTTCTAGAATGAATTAACTGTTTTCATTTGTTTCTTGTGGGACTTGCTCATTTGTTTCTCTGTTCCTTCATGGTCTTCTTAGCATTTCACATAAAAGCCACATTTTAAATGCCATTAGATGTTTCTCTGTGTCCATGTTTCACATTGAATTAACAATAGAGTCCTATATATCACGCAAACACTCTTTTTCTCTATAGAGTTGACAGATTTTTACTGATCAGTACTTTTCCCCAACTTGCCAAAGGCTACCTTTGGCATAGCGATTCTTATTCTCAATTCTACAAGACACCTTTCATCTGATGGTATGACTGTTCCTAGATAGTTGTAACGATTCACTTGTTTAAGAATGTGACCATTTACTTGTCGCATTGTGGTATTTCTTCCTTCCTGCTGACGACCATAATCTCTATTGTCTAACAGTGTAATTCTAGCCCTGCTCATATTCTAGGCTACGATGTAACGAAGTTGGGTGACCATTTCCCTTTCTCACCGCCTTTCGTCAACAGGCAATTCTCCGAAAACCATTGTTAACATTTTATAAGACTGAGTCGATCCCATAGGAGCACTTTCACAGAACGTATTCTGTCATCACTTGGGATTAAACCCGTACCACTGCCTTGGCAAACAAGCACACAAACCACGCTATCACACCTAAGCAGCTAGTAGGTATTTAGCGCTAACCCCCACATTTTATAGACAAATCGGAACTGGTTGTATGGCGTGGTCGGTATCAGACTTGAGTGTTTTACTTCCAAGAACATTTCCGGGTTATAGGCTGAGCCCACCTGAGAGTACAGGTCAGTTTCAACAAACTCGTCCTGACATGGATTCGAAGGTATGACCATTTGGCCTGGAGGCAAGCGTGCCTGCCATTGCGCCACCGCCGTTCCATAAAAAAAAAATAGTGTGAGCAAATGAGCAAATGTACATGTTGCATATCTTTTACAGGACGTCGCAGTCAACTGCAGCATTTTTAAAAACTGTTTCTGATTTCTTGACCAGGTTACGTTCAGTAGTTTGCCATTGCTTTCTGAACGACCGGAACTCACACCATTGTGTAAAATTCGTATGTACTAATATAAAAACAACGATCATATTGGGCCAGTTTCCGAAAGAGGGAAATGTCATTCTGACAGATTGTATAAGTGATGCAAGAGTAACAGGTTAAGAATCCCCGAACCATGTGATAGGCTGAGCATATTTAAGATGTTAACTAGAGGTTAGCATGGCCGACTGAATAAGAGTGCTCGCTCTTAAACTTCCGGTGTGCTGCCTCTTCACAGGTCAGTTGGGTTAAACTGTTAACTTCTCTTCCTTGACTTGGGGACGTAAGGTACAAGCGAGGGCACTGGTATTAGGGACAGCTAATCCACACGCAAAAATCTGTCCAGTGCTGTAGTATCACGTGTATGGACTACGTTAGAGCTCAAAGCGAGCCAACGCAAAATAATAATAATAATAATAATAATAATAATAACAACAACAAAAACATGTTAACACATGTGTGTAACCTGTAACATGAACACCATTCTTCACTTAAACTGCGGCATCGGTTCTTGTCGTTTATTTGCATAATTATATCTTCATCCCCGTTTTTCTGTATATCCAAGTTTACACAACATTAATCCTATACTCCAACTCCTTGTTCAGATAACCAGTAATTGGCTTTTTGTAACTGAATTACTAGTTTAAAACAAATTATACGTATAGATAGAACGAATGATTTACCTTGTTAAAGATATTTCACATGCATCGAATTCATAAAATTATCCAACTATTGAATTACACACAGCTGTAAATTTAAATACAGAAAAGACAGGTAGTAAATTACATTCCCTACCAGGACACAGTGTAAATTGGAATGCAAAAGAGTGGCTGCTTTTTCTCGTGTCTTTAGACAGCTTGTAGCAGCAATTTGGTTCTTAAATTCCGACAATCGCAGGCAGAAATGGATGGAACAGTGAAACTGAGTTAGATGCTGGCAGATTTATATGTGGGAGATATGTCTGTTCAAAGCTTAAATTGATCAAAATGACTGTACACGTTAGCTAGTCGAGTGTTCGCTTTCTATACAATAGTCGCCAAGTAGCAGGTAAGTTGTATATTCAGATCAAACGAGGCATGCATAATATACTCATACGTCTGCCCCCTCTGATTTGATTGCTTCGTTGTTCTGGGTAATCATTAAGGCCAGCGTCCAAAAAATATGGCCGCAATAAAATCAACACTACGTGTTAAAACCAAAATGATCATCCCAACATTTCAGTTCGCTCTGCTCCAGTGTGTCCACGGTGTCTTGAAAGTAAGTAATTTTTTTCTTTACATTCGCTGCTTTCAACTCAAGCATAGTCGATACATGTGCTACTATATTTGGTGTTAAAAACAAATTAGTTGCATATCCTTTACAGGACGTTGCAGTCAACACTAGCATATTTTGCTGTTGTATATTTTATCTGAACAACCACCCAATAATCTTATCTGAACAATCACCCTATCATCTTACCACAGCAATCACCCAGTCATGACTAATCCCTCAATCATCACATCTGAACAATCACCCGGTCATGAGTAATCAACCAATCATTATACCCAAATAAATGACCCAGTCATTACCAAACGCCCAATCATCCTATCTTAGCTATCACCCAGCAGTGAAGAATAACCTAATTACATCTCCAGTAGTAACTAGATAATAAACATTCATCGAATCAACTACAATCAAGAAATATTGAACAATCACTGAGTACAAACAGTCAACTACACGCGTCAACAATCACGCAGTTCAGAAACTCACTTAAGGAACCAGATGATATTCTCCTCGTCGTTCCAGTAGGATGTTCTGTTCCATGTGGTGAACCAGGTCATGAACATCTCCATAGCCTCATCCGATGGGGCAAACAGGGTCATGTTGTCGTCGACATTGTCCAGCAAATTGTTGGACGGATCAATCTTCTGTGGAAGGAATAAGTAAGAGGAAATGGTTACAAGACAATGGCCAGGGATACGCCCTATTAAGTATAGCAGGAAAGGATACTCCTATACGCCCTAAGGCATACTGAGCATATGATACTAGGGACGCAGAGGTGTTTCCAAGGCACCAGGGCCGGGTTATATACTGGCCAAGACCTATTGACGCGTCCTCGTCGAGCGTCCTGGGCAACAGGTCCCTTCGGAGTCCTGGCTAAAGTCAGTAGGATCGCCGATTCCTCCGAAGTCGGAGAGTGTCTGCCTGTACGGCGAGGAACCATCAGTCTGCACACCAATAAGCCAGACATGGGACAACGGATACTCACGCAAACCTCAGGTCCTGTATGACATCACACTGATGTTGGACAACAGGATGCCTTCATCCGACATACAGGACTTCACGATGGAGCTCAAGCCAACGAACACAAGCAAGCAAGCAAGCATATGATACTAGAACTATATGGGTATAGACCTATGGACACTCGAAAGGTGATATGGTTAGTATCACCCCGGCCGCCTTTACTTCCGAAGACATTTCCTGGTACCTTTAAAATACTAACGATGTGGATTCGCAAGCAACCGTCTCGCCAGTATGCTACCGCAGGTGTCCGACTTATTGAGAGAATAGGAAATAACAACAAATAGGTATGTGTAATTCCTGCTAGAATGTGAGAGATACTCAACACAGACACAATGTAATACCTTACAACGTTGTCTGTGTTTGGTACGTATATCTGACTTTTTCGCAGGAGTTACACATACCTATCTGTTGTTATTTCCTATTGTTGTATCCTGCTGCAGCCGTTGCTTCTCTTATCTATTGAAAGAATACCTAATTCCAAAATTAGACAATACTTCTGAAATATTCACAGTAAAAGACATGCAGGGAGACCACAAGCAGAAGAGATCTATTGGTGGAGATGAGAAATATGGACAGGATTTAAGGAAGAGATGGCAAAAGATAGTTTTAGTAGGATTAGTAGGATTTGCCTAAGACAGTTCAAATCTACACTACATTGGATGATGAGAAGCACGAGGATAATTGTGTGGATGTGTTTGATTTTTATAAGTTAACAGTAACATCAGTTGATCCTTGTTTCTGATCGATATACAACAGATTTCTGATGCTAAATAAGCCTGACGTATTAATGGAGCTTTTTTATTGTATATAGAAGAAACAAACAAAAAAATGCATCTTTGTCTACATCTCCATATATATCTTGTTATGCGTGTAATGTCTTACTTCCCCCATTTAGATCTTGTTACACTGTGTAATGTCTTTTACCCCCGCTGTATCTTATTATACTAAGTAATGTCTTCCCCTCTAGATATGTCTTGTTACGCTGAGTAATATCTTAATCCTCCAGTAGGATCTTATATATTACGTTATGTAATTTCTTACTGTCGCTGTTTGCACCGAGTATACAAATATTGTGTCGTCAGCAACTTTTTCATCAAGGCATCTTATTATTGCTGACAAATGTTTACAGTGAAATCAAAACAATTAATTTTATCATCATCATCAACTTCCAATTTTGACGTGAAGCGACGTGGGGAGTAATTATTGGTGTTTCAACGCCCGATGGGTAGCACTGGATAGTGTCATTCGGTGTGCTTGTAGAATGTCTTTGATGTTGTCAATCCATTTTCTTCTTGAGCGTCCTCTAGATGCTCTCTTAGCTGATGTTCTTTGATGTGGGGCAAGTGCGGATAGTTGATTGTGTTACCTTCTAACGAGATGCCAAACCATTTCATCTTCTGTCTTTCAATAAATGTTGATCCCACTGTCCGATAACATTATTTCTTACTCGGTCTCGGATAGTTAAGTTGGCAGCTCTCCACAAACACCTCATCTCACGGGTGTTGATTTTGCGTAAGTGTGATTTTGATAATGTCCAAGTTTGACTTTGGTAGCGTAGGGTTGGTGTGATTATGCTATTTATTAACAGTCGTTTTGCGAACATATGTACATTTAGATGTTTCAGTATGGGTGATAGCTAATATGTAAGCGTACTTGCTTTTTGACATCTGATTTCAATATTAATTTTATATTGATAGGATACATCAGTCAGTCAGACTCTCATAATAAATTACGTTTCGTCACTGGGTAGAATGCAGAATGGAAAATAGTGATTTTAACATGGACATTATGAGATGCAGCGGGCGCGTTGGAGAAGCTGATAGCAAACTGGGCTAATAATTTCAAGAGCACGGTCGGAAGCGCGTTTGACGCCTAGGCTCGCTGTCTGCGAAAGTGAGAGAAAGAGACATATCTCCCCGTACATTCTAGTCTACACAATGAGATGGCGCGATCACATCACATACCACATACAGGAATCCGCCTGGGGACACTTTTCATTGTTATGTTTTATGAGATGCTTAAGAAGGTTGGCGATAGAGTTAGGAACGCTATTCTCAACTCCGCATACCGCGTTCGAAACACAGGTTTGGGCGATTTGGATGCAGACCGCCTTGCGCTGGTATTTCATACAATGGTATGAATGCCGGTCGTTCATAAAGCAATGGCAAACTACTAAAAGATACACTTGTCAAGAAGTGACAAACAGCAACGAGCAAAAAATGCTGGGGTTGCCAGCGACGTCCTGTAAAGAATACGCAACTAACTTTCAAGCAGGTTGGGCTCCCAGAAAGCTCTGAACTATGAATGCTTCAATAAGTTTGTTGAACATCGCGAATGAATTACTGAAGTCAACAGTGGGTATACCTGCTAGTTGAATTGGTGGATCTAGTTGTCTTCATGCCTTCCTACAGCATGTTCAATATACTGTTGTCATGAATCTTATGAGCGCGGTCGGGCGAGGGTTAGATATCGTCGCTCGTCGTTCGCTATGGGAGGGAGAGATAGACCACGTATTCCTCCGGGCACGCAGGCCTACAACGTGTGGTTGTCCTAACACTGCTCATAAACACAGCAGGTTCTTGCTATGGGATTTGTGTTTTATTTATATCCAGTGGGTAAAAGAACATATTCGCAAAGAGGCAGAACGACAGTAGAGAGCCAAAATGTAACCAACACTGGAGGACGGACTACGAAGAGGACCTCTTAACCCTTGATTGGGCATTGTTGTGAAATTCTATTTTATTCTGTGTATTGAAGTTGCTTATGTAGAAAGATGTCTAATAATAGTTATCCATTCAAAACAAAAGTGTGATTGATCAAGCATTAGGACCGAGAATCAGGAACTAAACAAGGGAACCTGTGAATAATTTACCACTGAACATGGAACCACTAGATCATTTACTACTAGACATGAAACAACTGAATCATTTACCACTAAACATGGAACCACTGAATCATTTACCACTAAACATGGAACCACTGAATCATTTACCACTAAACATGGAACCACTGAATCATTTACCACTAAACATGGAACCACTGAATCATTTACCACTAAACATGGAACCACTGAATCATATACCACTAAACATGGAACAACTGAATCATTAACCACTGATCATGTAACCACCGAATCAATTGCAACAGGCCCTCTGTAGACAAAATTGGTGCCAAAAGACCCTTTCTGGGAGAATAACCACAAAAAATTACGCGCATCTGATTATGGGAAATTAGTTGCAGAGCATAAATAAATCAGCCTTAAGCCGCATTGGGCGTATGGTGCTAGATCCATATTCTCATAGACCTCTGGGCACTCAGTGGGTGATGCAGTTAGTATCATGCCGGACGCCTTTACTTCCTAAGAAATTTCCTGGTACTCATTTTAAACTGAGTCGCCCTGGGAGCCCAGTTCGCCTATTAAAATCTATCTCAATGCGGATTCGAACCATTGACCACAGAGTGGCAGGTGAACGGCTACGCTACCGCACCTCTCAGAGTAAAATTAGAGACATATATACAGCAATTTAATGTGTACAGAATATCTCAGTAAGTAAAAATGACAAGTAACTTTTGGATTTAAAAATATTCCCTTACTGCACTGAAATCAGTTCGATAAAACACTGCGAAATTACGACCAAAACAACAGCAATTGCCAGATTGGTACTTTCCGTAGATTACATTTTCAGACTTGAAAAGTAGTTTGCCTTTAATAAATAACTCTTAAAATTGTAATAAAGAGGAAGTAACAGATGTACAGCAGGATACAGACAATGGAGACCTGCAGGCAAATGTAGGTCTCTGGAGTCACTCACTGAAGCTAGTTCTGAAATGTTGCTAGACATTCACTGGGACTAGCTGTGCTAAACGACCTAATAATTCTTTTAACAGTTATCAATGGATAAGAGCACTCGTTCTTAAACTGCCGGTATACTGATGCCGAAGTATCGGGTTCAGCCCCTACACCAGTCAGTTTGACTGAAATGTTTACTCCGTCGTCCTTGATTTGGGGATGTAAATTACAAGTACCTATGTAGTCGGAGTGGGTACACCTGATCGCCAGGGACTCTGGTAATAAAGAAAGAAAATCCATACGTAAAATTCCGTTCAGTGCACTAGAAGTAGTAGCACGTGTATGGACTACGCTTGAGTTCAAAGCCAGCGAGCGGGAAACAAATAAAATAAAAACAACAACCACAACAACAACAACACAACAACAACAACAACAACAACAACAGAGATCAGGCCGAAAAGGTCTCTGTCCAGACTATATTTTAAAAACTGATAATCTATTGTATACTTGGTGAGAAAAAGGACACCGGATGTAGACCTCTGTCCATGTTAATACAACCATGGTTAGCCTACACTGAATCTGGATGTTTCCACTATGGTCTACTAGGAACTACGATTTGGTTATGCAATGACATGACATTTTTCCGAGTTTCAGGGGAAACTATCATTACGTCTGATCAACATAAAAAGAATTTAGATGTTGCTTTTGTCAATAATATCTTAAGGGACCACAGTTTCAGTTTCGTTTTCATTCAGCTTTCATTTATTTTTCTTTTTTACAAACTGTGTGTTTGTAATTCTGAATTTCTCTTTGTGTTCACTGACGAGGGTGGTGACCATTTCCCCCAGGTCCTAGATGCTAGAAATTAACACAAATAAAACGGGACAAAAATGCTATTTGGGAGTCTTAACGAGTTCTCAGTTATAACCTCAGACATCCTAACTTCTTGTGTGGGTGGCCAACAATATATTTGTGTGTGTGCTTCCCCTAGCTTTGAGCTCAATCGTAGTCCATACACGTGCTACTTTTCTCGTTCACTGGACCGAACTTTGTGTATGGATTAGTCAACGTTTTAGTTCTAATTACTTGAGTGGGGGTTGAACCCACTTGAAGCAACAGCGCACATACTCCAGGATTGCCCAAACTACAACATATCCAGGCAAACCTTCTGGCCTAGAGAGACAACAGTGGAGGATAAACTCTATGGACCGCTGAATGAACTAAAAAAGACTGTTGGATTCATACAAGAGACACCATTGCAGTTATAGGCATATTTCAGGCCAACGTAAGAAGAAGAAGAAGCGAATGACAAAAGGGGAAGATTATTTATTCCAGAAAATGTGACTAACCCACGTATAAACATTTATAGTAAACTTTGTTAGGAAACGGACACGAGCATGTAGATCCCCAGCCACTTGAAATACAACCACGGTAAACCTAGACTAAGTATTGGTGTTTCCACAAGGTGCTATTATGGCCCATGATTGCGATTATGGTTGATTTTATTTTGAGTTCAAGTTTCAGAGGAAATTAACTGTAGATTCATACAATCCAACTAGAGCTCCGAAGGTCGTGAGTTCAATTCCCGGCTACGTCGTTTGATTGATTGTTTGATTTAGGAACCGACATCACAGCATTCGGGGCATTCCCATAAGCGCATCGTCCCCACCCTCAACAGCCAGCGAAGAGTTCCAACACCAATAATACCAGTAGCAATTGGATTATATGTCCGTTTCGCCTTTCCTCTCAGCGTCGAGCGTCGGCCAGATCCCGTCATCACTCCGCGCTGTCGCATTCTTGCAAGACCATGGTGATCCATTTGCTCCTCCGAGTTGTACACGTGCTCCCACAAGGCCGCAACCACGACTGCCTGGTCATGCATCAAAACTCCACCAAGGTTTGCAGAGCCAGCCAATCTGTCCGCCTGTTCATTCCCCAGCACACCGGCATGCCCCGGAGAAAAGATCCAGGCGATACTCGCCGCCCGTGACCTCCGAAGCGAAGCAAGCCACTCTGCTCGAAGCTTGCCTGTCCTCACCTTCCTCAGTATGCTTTCTGAGTCAGTTACAATCACGATGTGTGTGTGTGTGTGTGTGTGTGTGTGTGTGTGTGTGTGTGTGTGTGTGTGTGTGTGTGTGTGCGTGTGTGTGTGTCGTATTCTTCATCCAACGGAAAGCTGCACTGACAGTTTCCACCTCCATTCTTAAGCTATATGTTGTGGTATCATATGCCAGGCTCTCCTGCACCAAACGTCGACCATTAGGTTTTGCTAAGAACCCCCAGGCACTTCTCCTACCTCTCAACACCGACCCATCTGTGTAGATAATCACATCATGAGCGAGCATTATCCTGAATTAGTTGCTGGATTTCCACTTCCGCGGCTACGTCGTTCGGTTCACGAGTGCAAATTTCTTGGAGACTTCTAGGGCCTAAGGGTCGTCGCTAGAGCTACGGTGTTCGTGCTTTGTGCGACGCTTTCGGCAGGTGGCCCTGTGGATAGAGACCGAGCCATATGGGATAAACCCCGGTGCAATAAAGTTGATCCTCTTGCCTTGTAGACCTTGTAAACAAGCTAACTTTAACTTTAGATTCCCACAAGCTCACTTCAGTTTTAGATTCACACCAACTAACTTTATCTTTAGATTCACACAATCTGAATTCAACTGTAGATTCACACAAGCTAACTTCAATTTTAGATTCACACCAACTAACTTTATCTTTAGATTCACACCAACTAACTTTATCTTTAGATTTACACAAACTGACTTCAATTTTAGATTCACGCAAGATAACTTCAATTTTAGATTCACACCAACTAACTTTATCGTTAGATTCACACCAACTAACTTTATCTTGAGATTCACACAAACTGACTTTAACTTTAGATTCTCACATGCTAACTTTAACTTTAGATTCACACAAGCTAACTTCAACTTTAGATTCACACAAACTAACTTCATCTTTAGATTCACACAGACTAAATTCAACTTTAGATTCACACAAATTAACTTTAACTTTAGATTCACACCAACTAACTTTAACTTTCGACTCACACAAGCTAACTTCAACTTTAGGTTCACACAAGCTAACTTCAACTTTAGATTCACACAGACTTACTTCAACTTTAAATTCCTACAAACTAACTTTAACTTAGATCCGTACACAGCTATTTGGGAGTCTTTAGCAATCATTCCAGAGAATGCGAACTACGCCGGTTTAAACGCCCTCGGAAAACGCTGATAAACACCCATATTAGAGAGTACAAGATAAGGCTATAATGTGAGGTGTAATGTATTTCTAACAAGAACTAAGTGACAGCCTTGGCCTAAAAGCATCATAGTCTGGAGCTACATCAGGTGGAGATGAACCAGGATGTCAAACAAAAGATAGAACAAGAGAAAGACACGATATTTAGTAGTGAAAACATTGAGATTAAAAGCACAGGAGATAGACACCAGAGTCGAGTTATGGTGTTCAATCCGTGCTCTTACACTGTAGTTCAGACGACAGCCAGGCGATAGAGGTTGATAAATTCACAATTAATCGAATTCTCTGGCAACCACTGTTGTTTTCTAGTGCCAGAATTAAGAACAATTTCGACATTTCGTTTCGGGTGTAGCAATCCATTACAAACAATCCCCAATGCGATTTTAAAGCGTTTAACAAGAACTGGTAAGAGGAGAGTCATGAGGTTAGAGATATGCATTATTTAAAATAGAATGCTCCAACATTTAAAGTTGCCGTGAGGAGAAACATAATTAATTATATCGCCAAGCTACCTGTTATCTGCTTTTGCCGGAAATTCAATGCTCATTATACAGGGTGTATATTTTTAATGACTGTGCAGTGTTTGAAAATATTGCCGGTCCAAGTATTGTATTTACCTATTATGTTGCGTGAACTTTACAGAGGGTGAATACAGAACTTGGACCGGCTTGGGAGTCTCCATGGCGAAGTGGTCAAGCCGTTTGACTCGGGCTTCGAAGGTTGTGGGTTCGATTCCGGGCCGCGTCCTTCGGTTCACGAGTTAAATTTTTCGGAGACTCCTGTGGGTCGTCGCTAGAGCTACGGAGTTCGTGCTTTGTGCGACGCTTTCCGCGCTACGGAAGGAGATTGAGCCATATGGGATAAAACCCGGTGCAATGAAGTCGACACTGTCGACTTTTAAGCGACTTGGACCGGCAATATTTTCAAACACTGCATAGTCATTAAACATACACCCTATACATTTGCTCTTGTTCCCTGCCTTTCGTGCAATTTGTTCCCAACATTGCATTGCCAATGGGATGCTTTCTTTCTTTCTTTTCTTTTTTTTTTTTTTTTTTGAGCTCGTTATTTCCGAGCATCCTTCGCGGGGTTTAATTAGATTGTGCTTAAACTTCCGATGCGCTAACGGTGGGGTATGAGATTCATTTCCTACACGGGTAAGTTGTTCTTCAACGTCAACTTGTTGTTCAGAAAACAATGGCAATCTACTGAACGTAAAAATGCCCTCATAATAAATTTAAAAACAACAATGTTTTGCCTAAGCGAATTTAAACACAGAAATCCCAAACATTAAGTTGCAAGACTTACTGCCTGACATATTTCGCTGCATCACATCAAGTACATACTGGGGAGTTATATATCATATGAAGAGGATTGATGAGTAATACATTGGATGAAATACTTAAAACGCTTAAACATATTCATAGGCACTGTTCGATCGTGGGGCGTTTGTTATTTGAATACAGTATTCGAAACACGTTTTCTTTGTTAACTTTATGAGCGTGGTTAATGAGTGGTTGAGAAAACGCCGAGGAGGGAGTTGTATAGCCTCGCTTTTCCACCCACCCTGGTATATGTTCGGTTTCTCGATCTTCTAATTGTATTCTACAAATATAAGTTACTTGGCACTCACAATGTAATTGATAAATGTGGTTAGATTTGGTGTACGGAGGCAACAGTTTTGTCGATTGCTGAAATATAGTAGGCTAGTAACTATAGAAATATAGCTGACATTTTATATGGCAAAAGCATTTCGGTTTCCGAGACAATGCTGTTATGTTTGTTTCTTGATTCGTGGCGTTTTAATAATATTTCTTTATCATACAAGTTCACAAGTGTTATTATTCTTCTTTAATGTGCATGAAAACTTTAAAAGAACAAAAATGAAATATATTGTCCCAAGCAGAAATTGTACAAATACTAAAACTGAATGATGACAATTTTTCTCATACCTTAAGCCATTTGTATGGAGTGGGTTCGCCAGATAAGCTAGAGACACTGGTATTAAGTAAAGCTAATCCACAAGCAAAAATCAGTCCAGTGCTCAAGAAGCAGCAGCACATGTATGAACTACACTTGAGTTCAAAGCGAGTGAACAGGCTTTTTTTTTTTTTAAAATTTCATTATAGTATCAAATGTCACCTAAATAGAGAAGATACTTCTTTCTTTTTCTTCTCATCTTCTCCTGCTGCTTTTGCCGTGAAGTGTCGCCGCACGTTACTTAGAACAAGTTTGTCATATCGGCATTTGTTATGACTGCACATTCATTGTTTTGGTACATAGTCCTGATGTTATCCAACCGCTGCTCAATTACACTGAAATCTTCGAACACTTTCCACAGTTTGCTCTTATTTACTTGTTCAAAGGCATTTTTCTGTATCAATTTATGAAACCCACTCTTAGTTCATTGTATATTTTATAGCCTTTTCTTCGTTGTTTGAAGCCAAACTGCTCACCAGATATAATCGGTTGTATCTTGTTTTTTGTTGTATAATGTTTGCATAAGTTATTATTATAACATTTACATAAACTTCGTATCTGTACATTTAAACACGTATTGGCGAAATCAAAGTAGACTTCCTCGTTTCTCCCTCCTAATTTCAAACCAACAGGCTATTGTATGTCACTGTCAGTAAAATTTATCAAATTATACCTCCCCTTCATGATTTATTGATCTTCACTACACCAAAATAGTTGAACACTGTGAGAAGCGATCATAAAAATTATCCCTACAGACCTAAAGCAATCATGGTTGATTTTACACTAAAAAAATTACTTCCCCTTCTTGCAAACACGATAGCTCGGCTGCCAGTTTTCAGCGTTTCAAGATGTGAGCAGATTTATATAATCAATAAATGTAAACAGGCAACAATCCTCCCCCGACGCATCAGAGTCATGCTTAGTTTGAACGGGACCTATCTCACGATAGAGCCAAATGTGACTTTGTGGAATTTAGTTTTCTCTCTGCCCAGCTCTGTCAAGGATATTTGATAATTATCTTACGTGCACACCCTCGCTCACGCCCGTGGACATCACATTCTCACACAGTCACCCCCTGCCTTCTGGGGTTTATAAACTTCTAGTCTTATTTTTATTGAATTATTTTTGTGCAGTGAATTGTTTGTCGTTGAGCGTCATTACCGTGGTCATAATCATCATCATCATCATCATCATCATCATCATCATCATCATCATCATCATCATCATCATCATCATCATCATCATCATCATCACTGGGTGCCGTAGTAGCACAGTGACTAGCATGCTCGTCTACCGGTCGGATGGTCAAGTGTTCAAATAACCATATAATTGAATTGTTTACTAAAACTTGACCTGGTCTCCTAGGTCGACCTAGTTTAACATGGGTACCAGAAATATTCTGGGAAGTAAAAACGGCTGGTGTGAATTCGACCACATCACACACAGAGTGCCAATTAGTCTCTCACACAGAATGCCAATTAGTCTCTCACACACAGAGTGCCAATTAGTCTCTCACACACAGAGTGCCAATTAGTCTCTCACACACAGAGTGTCAATTAGTCTCTCACACACAGAGTGCCAATTAGTCTCTCACACAGAATGCCAATTAGTCTCTCACACACAGAGTGCCAATTAGTCTCTCACACACAGAGTGCCAATTAGTCTCTCACACACAGAGTGTCAATTAGTCTCTCACACACAGAGTGCCAATTAGTCTCTCATACACAGAATGCCAATTAGTCTCTCACACAGAATGCCAATTAGTCTCTCACACACAGAGTGCCAATTAGTCTCTCACACACAGAGTGCCAGTTAATCTCTCACACACAGAGTGCCAGTTAGTGTCTCACACACAGAGTGCCAATTAGCCTCTCACACACAGAGTGCCAATTAGTCTCTAAAAACAGACAAGCACCATATTCTCTATACACTCCAATGCGCGTGAGAAGGTCCTTTAATATTTCACTTATCATCATCATCATCATCATCATCATTATAATCATCGTCATTATCACTACTTGGCCTGCAACTAGCGTGTGTGGTTCTGTTTCTTTACATCTCGCGATTCCACCAGAATGTATCACATCATGTGCAGATAATTTAAGATGATATAATCAAAGACTACAAAGAATCGCCTCTCGTTTTATTTCTCTACCTTATTTTCCATTTGTTTTGCCATGTATAACAGTATATAATACAGATGTTGACAGTCAATGTTTGGTTTGTGTCATACGCTGATTGCTTTTCGTCTTCTCTTTCACCTTCACCTCCTTCTCTATATCATCATCGTTTTCGTCCCAGTCTTCTGCTCTGCTTCTTTTTCATCTTCTTCTACCCTTTATTCTCAATTGGCCCTCAGTGTCACCTCTAGGTAATAAGGTAAATGGATAAGCAGGTAGGTACTGTAGTTATGTGAATAATTAGGTAAGTAGGCAGATAAGACCGTAATTACTTAAGTAGGTGACACTATTAACATATGTGCCACTGTTTTTCTCTTGTCATGTACTGAACAGTTGCCCAACCAGACGACAATGATCAGTGCGCAGTTGTTTCTACTGCTTCTATATGTGTGAAGGCAGAACAGTACAACAATCTGAAGCTGGGGTGATTAAAATCATTATTTTTACACTTTTAAATTTCAAATTAGTAAAATTATTGATCGCAGCGACAATCTGCCACTGACGATCTCTAGGCAGTAAAAAAAGAAAGTTAGTTGCGTAAACTTTACAGGACGCCGCAGTCAACCTCAGCATTGTTTGGTTGGTGATTGCTTGGCAAGTTTACGATCAGTAGTTTGCCATTGCGTTTTGAACCATCGATACTCATACCGTTGTATGTAAACTAAAGCAAATCGGTCTGTTGTCAAATCGGCCTTAGCTGTGTTTCGAACGCGGTTTGCGGGATTACGAATTGCATCCTTCGCCGTAACCCATTTGCATCTAGGCAATAAATTGTAGTTTATTCTGCTGCAGATGGAGGACACAGCAATGCACCTGGCGATTCACTGTGTGGAAATAGGACAAGAAAGAAATGAAAACCGTATACACCTGGCGATTCACTGTGTGGTAATGGGACAAGAAAGAAATGAAAACCGTAAACTGATTAGAGAAATTGGACGTCGATAGTCACAATTTTTTGGTCACGCTATGAGAAGAAACGAATTTGAGAACTTGGTGATAATTGGCAAGATCGAGGGGAAGAGAACAAGCGGAGGGCAGATAAGTAAATACCTTGATGGCTTGGCCACGTGGTATGGTCGAGACAAGAACACTGACCAACGACTCTGGTGATCGAGTGAGATGGCAAAACATGACCGCCCACGCTTTCCGGCATGGTACACTATAATGATGGCTGAAACCCTACGTGAAGTAAGATCAGTAAAACTCAGTGTATGTCGTGAAAGGTGACTAAGGAGATTTCCATCCGTATGTTACCGCGACCATTAAACAAGGCAAAGAATAATAATGCACTTTAACCTGCCATACATGTCGTAAGAGGCGATGGAAGCGTGTTGTGCTTGGAACAGACTACCCGGTTCCGCGGGAAAACACAGTCAAATGACAGAAGCACGGTGATAATAGAACCATAACGATCAGTGGTCACAGTTTTTAATTTAGGTCCCGTCATGAGACGAAATAAATTGGAGGACTTGGTGACATTGGCAAGATTGAAGGGAAAAGAACAGGGGGAAGGCATAGAAGTAAATACCTGGATGACTTAGCCACGTTGTATGGTAGAAACAAGAACACAGAACTGATTCACGACTCTGGTGATCGTGTGAAATGGCGAAATATGACCGCCTACGCTTATCGGCATGGCATATAATGATAATGAATGTTTAGTGCGGTGAGCAAAGAAGAGAAAAAGCAACACAGAAGCTGTGGATCATACTGCATTTACTTGTCATTGTGTTTGAGCCGGGACACCTTTGTCGTTAATTATCCTGCATGCTTGACCTGTGCTTTTAAACTCAAATCAGATTCGAAATGTCCCCTGTCGTGTCCTCCTTTAAAGTGTCGTCCCTGGAGTGAAGAGAGTTAACACCCACATTATAATATTTTTTCCCTATCAATATCCTGGAGAATCCACCAGCTTCCGTCCAACACACTCCATCAGCCCGTGGACACCTTTTCCTATCACTCTCTCACTGTCGTACTATGCCCCCTCTCATACTTCCCCAACGCAACATACTCAACAACTCTTGCTTCTAAAAATTAATAAAGATTAATTTATTAAAAGAAAAGTGTAACGTATATGAGACGTGTATGCGAAGAAAATGTGTGACGTGTTCTATATAGTGTGTAGAATCGGACTCTCAGACAACAACCCAGTCAGCTCATCCTAGCAAGGCTAGACCACAGCACGTTACGTCAGAACAGGTACATCTCACACAGTGCCGAAACCATCTTGCCGGATACTGACTTGCCTCTGTAGACCTCTGGTAATCCCATTTCATGATCATCCGAAATAGACACCGGTGATAATAACAGTTAATCATGGACCGGTTGCACCCTACCCAATGTACGTTCCTATCGTTCCTAAAGAATGCACAAGTCCTTTGTAGTGTGTACACAGTTATTAATGTTAATTGTTAATGTACTTGATCCTAACTCGTGTCTATCTAGCCTCAAGTATCATGTCTTGTGTTCTATTACACGAGATTATATCACACTATGTAACTATTATAATTAATGTTCTCGGTTAGTTACTACTGTCTGATGCTGTGTGGTGCATCAACAATCATCACCCCTCTTAGGTGAATCATCTTCCTTCTAGCTTTAGTTACGTTCTGTACGAAACTTTATTGACTGTTCAACTGGTGTTCTTCCGAATGGGATTTGAACCTTTCCTAAAACCTTGTTGAGTTGCCTCGGATCTGGTAGGGAACCTAGGATAGAAACAACACATCTGGTGATAGTACTAGTCACTGATCCTACCGGCTGAGTGTAAGCCTATTGCCTTGCTCAGTGATCTTTAGCTAACTAACTCTGTCATAGAGCAGATTAGCTACCCACCTAGGGCCGAATCAGGCTATGACAAGGAAAGACCCATACAGAGTGCAAAACCCCAGCGGGCAATTTCCCCGTCTCCCAAGTATCCATCATTACTCTATTCTGAACTAGCATAGCTTATCACCACTACACTACTCTATTCTTAACTAGCCTAGCTTATCCTCACACTCTAGTCTAACACGGCTACTGCCTAAATTAATTAGAACTAATATTATAATAGGTTATACCTTAAATGGCATTACTGCAGTCCTATCAATCATATCTACATCTGCCATGATAGGCACGTGTAAAATTAAGTCACTAATTAACACACGGTAGACATTATTCCATCAGAACCACAGTGCCCTTGCACTCCCGCCTAGAGCCACATTTTCCAGTCCCCCTAGTTGGCCCCAACTCGGGTTTATATGGCAAACTCCCAAAGTTGGCCACGTGACGTTATCCTTTATGCCCACACCGGTGGCACATTGGGCAGATCATCCCCTGTCAGGGATCCATCCCCCCCCCCCTCCTTGGCTCCATCAATGTTAGATTTGTCATCACTGGTTCTGACATCCAAAACAATCTAGAGAGTTACTGTAGAGTTCCAACAAAGGGTTTCGATACCAAGTTGCCAATCATGGTTTTCCAAACAACCTTACATTGTGCACGTGACGTTGTTGATGTCCGGCAGGTGTTCCACTGTTTCCAATAACAAGCCCTCAACTTTCTGTCATGTGGTGACAGTCAAAACCGCCATTCCGTCTGATGTCCGGAACTATAGATTGACATATGGACTGTTTTCTTCCGAGCTGAGTACTTCCGCTTCCAATCCGACTTGTTTATAATCTGTCAAAGCGATGTATGATTCAGCTCATTCACTTCCTCTACACATCTGCAACTGTTAATTTTGCCCGACATGTGATGGCCGACATCCCATGATCTCACGGGTTCCATCTGTATTCAAATGTTGACCAACTGTCAAAGCGATGCCGGGATTTGTCTCCATCACCACCGAATGTGTATATTTGCTGACCCGATGTAACCCGTGCAGCTGTGTTTACTCTGTTAGTACGACTGTTGTGGCCTAGAAAATATACGCCAAGCAAACTTCGGTAGTATCATTATCTGGTTAACTCATGGCGATCTCGTGACAAACCCCCCCCCCCCCCCCCCCGTTAAATTATCGCTCTGGGATAGACCCAGCCCCATAAAATGAGTCCCAACAAATCTGGTAGTATAAGCTATAGGTAAAGCGGCCGACGAGATAGAACATGTAACTATCTATAAGCATAATAAATAATTTTAGACATGCAGATGAAAAGTTCTATTGGCAGCTACTGGCCCTTGTGAATGAAGTAAACATTTCGGTTTTATATATATATATATATATATATATATATATATATATATATATATATATATATATATATATATATATATATATATATATGTGTGTGTGTGTGTGTGTGTGTGTGTGTGTGTGTGTGCGTGCGTGCGTGCTTGTGTGTGTTTGTACTCAACAGAACAATGGGTTTACGAACTGAAGCCATAGAAATGTATTCAGGCGAACAAAAGCGTGTATTTCACGAAAGCAAAAGCGCACATAGAAGTTTTCGAGAAGGTAAAAGTGAAAAGAGACCCAAATGGAGTAATAAACAAGAGATATGTCAAATATTGTGGCCACAGTAACCAGCAGAACATACTTATAACAACCATCCTCATTGTCATAATGTACCATGTCCATCAACGCCTGCAATTATGGCTCGCCAAATCACAACATCAACAGAATTTCTTATCAGGTCTATGTCCTTGCCTCGATCATGGGATGTGTCCAAGCCATCCAGGAATTGTGTGGACAATTCTGAATCTTGTTCTTTACACATTTATTTATCCAGTTGACACCAAGTGTTTATTTCTTCTTGAAACATGTCCAGACATCTTGACTGTCTGCGTCTGATTTCTCTAATCAATATACGGTTTTCATCTGATTCTAATAAAAAAAAAACTGCCTCAGTCGGGTTTTTGTCCCTATCCCTCTATGGCCGGGGTATCAAACTCAATCGCTCAGCGGGCCAAAACTCAAATCACACGTAAGGTTGCGGGCCGATCAGGATAAATATTCAATAAGCCAAAAATTACACCTTGTTTTTAAACATTAATATAAATTAAAACAGAAAACAGTGTTAATAATAAAAATATCATTGGTATACACATTTTCACACTTATGTCAGTTTGCCAGAGCACGATGTTTGGCATCTTTTCTTGGCTACAGTTTCGTTTATGTTGGGAGTAATGTTTTGTATCATTGTGGTTCTTATGATGGACTGCAAGTGTTCATCAGTGAGACGACTCCTGTGTGATGTTTTGTTAATTTTCATCACATAAAACAGCTGCTCGCACAGATATGTGCTACCAAACATGCTCAAGGTTCGAGCCGCATGTAGACGAAGCCGGGCGTCTCTTCAGGAATGAAACCAGTGAACTGTGCAGGCCCCACAGTGTCGAACTTTTCCTTTAGTGTCTCATTACACTGCAGTTCTATTAACTCCATCTGCAAATTTACAGGTGCAGTTTCCACATCTATGGCAAATGGATTACGAAACAGCTCGAAATTACTTTTCTGTGCTTAAAAGTCACTAAAGGGCCGTGCTAACTCGGCAAGAAGTAAGCTAAGTTTGTCAGTAAAGTGTGAATTGGGAAACACCATAGTGTTGACTTGGTTTAACATCGCTTAGCAACAAGAAAAGTGGGACAGGTTTCATTGGTGCATGTGTGTCTCCCATAAGCGCGGCTTCACTTGAAATGCCTTCACTGCATCATGCATATCAGTGATAATGTGATCCCGTCCCTGGAGCTGCATGTTCAAGTCGTTGAGATGAGAGGTTATATCAGACAGAAACGTCAACTCACATTTCCACTTTTTATCCCGAAAAACTGTGGAATCTTTTCCTTTACTGTCCATGAAATGACAGATTTCCTCGATCAGCTGGGAAAATCTACTGATAATTTTTCCCCGACTTAGCCATCACACCTGTGGACATATAATCAGATTGCTACTGGTACTATTGGTGTTGGAACTCTTCGCTGGCTGCTGAGGATGGGGACGGAGCGCTTATGGGAATGCCCCGAATGTTGTGATGTTGATTCCTAAATCAATCAATCAATTACACCTCTGTATGATAAGGCCGACTCTATTTCCTGCAAAAAAGACTGAGATTGACGGTGATTTAAACCTTTAGCTCTGATAAAGTTGATGGTTTGTGTTACAGTGCTCATTACATCTTCCATGTTGATGGCTTTAACACACAGCGATCCTTGGTGTATGATGCCGTGATATGCTATCAATTGACCAGCACAGTTCTCCTGCATCTTTAACCGCATCCTTCCAACTAGTCGACATTTTTCGCCACACATCGCCGTTGCTCCATCTGTTGTCAGTCCAACGAGTTTGTCCCAAGGCAGGTTCATGTTGGTTAAACTTTGACATACGTTGTTTAAAATATCTTTTCCTGTCATTGTCCCATGCATGGATTTAATGTCCAATATTTCTTTTGTAACATTCAAACTGGAGTCCACTCCACGGATGAAGATGGCGAGCTGTGCAGTGTCAGTCGTGGCATTACTTTCATCGACAGCAAAGGCGAATGCAACAAAGTCTTTGCCTTTTTCGATCAACTGTGATTTCACATCAGTGGTCATCTCACAAACCCGATCAACAAGGTATTTCAGCTAAGGCTTACCTTTGTAAACATCTGCTTTTTGTCTGAACACAAGACGTCACACACTTTCATCACGTAGCGCTTCAGAAACTCTCCTTCTATAAATGGTCGGCCTGATTTTGTGATCTCCTCCGCCACAATAATACTTTCTTTCATAGCAGCTTCAGTTAGTAATTTTGCTTTTGTGAAACACATCTGCTGTGATGTTAGATGCCTCTTCAATTCTTCTACCTTCTTTAGCTTCTGCTCTGCATTCAGGCTGTTTAATTTGTCTTGATGTTTAGTCTCGTAGTGCCGTCTCAGATTATATTCTTTGATCACAGCCACATTATCTCCACAAATTAGACACACAATTTTACCGCCAATATCATAATCATCATCATCAAGTGCCGTGACGGCTGGCGTAGGCGTTCCTGGCTCTCCACAGATCTCGGTCCCTGGTTTTCTGGATCAACTCTGCTGCTGATATTCCTCCGTGCCACCGTCTCAATCCATCCAGCATAATTTCTCTTGGTCTGTCTCTGCCTCTCTTCCCCTCGATCTTTCCAGTTGTCACGATGTTCTCCAATGCCTCTCTTCTCATTACATGACCAAAGAAAGCTGTTTGTCTCTTTCTTATTGTTGTATATAGTGTTCTAGTTTCATTAGCCTGTTTCAGGCAGTCGGCAATATCAATAAACATATATTCAGCCTCCCAGCGGGTTTGGAAGGCTCTGTTTTCAGAATCAACTTTTCTCTTGGTCCCTTTAAAGGCTAACTTTGATGTAAAATAAGATTGTGCATCTAACGACAGACTCTTGATTGGTATCAGGTTAGCGTAGCGGGAAAAGGTGGTGTAATATCCGGGCGTTGCTAGGTCACTATAATGATGACGAACATCCACTCACTACACAACTTTCATCTTCGCTTATTCTGATAGAAGCGAGAACGCTCTCAGGTAGCCTATCAATCAGCAAGGCCGCTGAATAGGGAATTTCATTTTGTACTTTATATCGTGACCATTAAAAAATATTTTTGCCTACAATTCTCTCTCGGGCCGAATATATTTGTACATCGGTTGAGACCTCTCGGGCTTGATTTGATTTTACCCCGAGCCTGATGTGGCCCGCCGGCCTTGAGTTTGACACATGTGGTCTATGGTATTCTTTGCACCCCCCCCCCACACACACACACACACACACAAACCTCATTAAAACCATATCTGAAGGAAAAGTCGCAAGTAGGCGGATAATACGTCAGCAATGATACAAGTGGGAAGACGGGATCAAAAGATTCCTCAGCAACAGCTGTTTGTCGTAGTACACAATAACAATGAGAGACAGACAGGGTTGGAGTTCCATTGTAGCCAACCTTCATAGCCAGGACAATACAAGGTTTCATACAATTGGCAAACTGTTTACCCAACGAATACTGAGCTATGGGCAAATATGCTTGGAAATAGCACATAAGTGGGAAGTTGAAAAGTTAACCAGTCTTTGCTATTGAATTCAACATATCTAAAAGATTATAAATAGCGCATATTTCATATTCTATACCTCACCATCAATGCATTTAACAAGTTATAGATGAAACAGTAATCCATCTTTTGTCCGTCAAACAGAAACGCAACTATATATTTGTACATCGGTTGAGACCTCTCGGGCTTGATTTGATTTTACCCCGAGCCTGATGTGGCCCGCCGGCCTTGAGTTTGACACATGTGGTCTATGGTATTCTTTGCACCCTCCCCCCATACACACACACACACACACACACACACACACACACACACACACAAACCTCATTAAAACCATATCTGAAGGAAAAGTCGCAAGTAGGCGGATAATACGTCAGCAATGATACAAGTGGGAAGACGGGATCAAAAGATTCCTCAGCAACAGCTGTTTGTCGTAGTACACAATAACAATGAGAGACAGACAGGGTTGGAGTTCCATTGTAGCCAACCTTCATAGCCAGGACAATACAAGGTTTCATACAATTGGCAAACTGTTTACCCAACGAATACTGAGCTATGGGCAAATATGCTTGGAAATAGCACATAAGTGGGAAGTTGAAAAGTTAACCAGTCTTTGCTATTGAATTCAACATATCTAAAAGATTATAAATAGCGCATATTTCATATTCTATACCTCACCATCAATGCATTTAACAAGTTATAGATGAAACAGTAATCCATCTTTTGTCCGTCAAACAGAAACGCAACTAACAGGTTATATAAAACATCAACACATCATTCAGTACACCACCATCGTCACATCTAACAAGTAATCTATGTGGCGAAGGCGTTACGGACGTGATTCGTATTCCCGTATACCCGGGTTCGAATCACAGCGGTGCTGGGTTTTTTTTTTTTTCGAAAAAGGTATAGGTGTCCGTCGTTCAGAAAGCAACGGCAAACTACTGAACGTAAAACTTGCCCAGGAATTACGAACAGCCAAAATGCTGGGGTTGACTGCTACGTACTGCGAAGGACATGCAAATAATTTTTGTTTAAATTATCGAATTATCTAACAAGTTATATAAATCACATTAACCCATAATTCTATAACGCACCACTGACACATTTAACAAGCTATGTAAAACATAATAACCCATACTTATATACAGCATTATCTTAATATCCAACATGCTATACAAAACACAATAACCCATAATTCTAAATCTCATCATCTACATATCAAACAAGTTATTTTTAAAAATCCATTATTCGAAAATTTGTTATATAAAACACATTAATCCATCATTCTATACTGCATGATCTAAACGGCTATATAAAACACATTAACCCATAATTCTGTATAGTAGCTGGGAAAAATCTAACTGGTTATATCAAACACATGAACCCATCATTCTTACTGCATCATCGACAAATCTACCCGATTATATAAAACAAAATAACCCACCATTCTATATCGCAGCGTTGACAAAACTAACTACTTATATAAGACCCACCATTCTATTGCGCATCATCGACAAACTTAACCGATTATATAAAACACATGAACCCATCATTGTATACAGCAGCTTTGCGAAAACTAAATGGTTATATAAGACTCAATAACCCACCATTCTATTCCGCATCATCGGCAAATCTAACCGGTTATATAAAACACAATAACCCATATACCATAACATTGACACCAGCTTGTCCCCGTGCCAGATGATGTGAGTGATGTCATAAATGGATTCCTTATCAGCAAATCAGATAATCTGCGTTAAAAGAATGAATCCGCCAAATTGATTGGAGAGAACAATCAATCAGAGATAACTTTTGACACGGCAAAGAAAAAATGGTTCCCTTGTATATACAGACACATTGCAAATTAAATAGACGATTGCAACATGTCGGGACACTAAAATTACCGAAATTAATATCACCAATAGCGAGTGTTTTTGTTTTTTAATAAAGGAAACTTTGGGAAACAATGTATCATACCAGCTACTACTGGAGTATATCAAAGAGCGCTGGCCCGGATTTTGTAATAATTCCATTGTCTCTTTTATATGTGTTGATACTGAGGCACTCGTCGAACATGTCTAAACTCCCATAATGTTCTTTCATTTAACACTTTTAAGGTGTAAAACATAGATAGAGTGATTGTAGAAAGTGACAAAATGGACCTTAGTTTGAATAACAGGAAGACCGACGTTACGGTGATATAAAAGATACATATCGTACTTACATGTACACTTAATGTAAATGACGTTTGCTGCAAGTACATACATTCAAATATCTCTGTACATGGATAACCCCAGACAGAAGATGCATCACAGAGATAAAGAACATAACAGGACAAGCAAAACCTGCATTCTATCAAACGATGAACATTGTATGCAATACTAGCTGACCCGGCCGGCTTCGCCCAGTCCCTTGCGGGGGTGCGGGGGTCTGTCTGTCTGTCTGTCTGTCTGTCTGTCTGCCTGCCTGCCTGCCTGCCTGCCTGCCTGCCTGTCTGTCTGTCTGTCCGGAAACTGCAGACGTTTGAATTCGAATGGCATATCTGTTGGAATCATTGACATGCGAGGCAACAGTACATCTTTCACACTTAAAATTGTAGCTTCGATGATATTGTTCAGAGTTAGAAAATTTTCACGTTTCTCAAATAGATCCATTATTTTTACGAAAACTTTGAAGATGCCTTAAAGTGTTTATCACTTTTTTTTAATAACGCATATGCCTGTAGATAACTTCTTTAAACATTTGATAAAACTTTAAGAAAAATACAACAATTATTTAAATTACATAATATAGCAATGTTACTAAAAGTAATGTCCCTTGATATAACTTTTGTTGCTCAATCAATCAATCAATCAATCAATCAATCAATCAATCAATCAATCAATCAATCAATCAATCATGCGCCATGCCGGAAAGCGTGGGCGGTCATGACTCGCCATTTCACTCGATCATCAGAGTCGTGGATCAGCTCAGTGTTCCTGTCTCGTCCATGCCATGTGGCCAAGCCATCCAGGTATTTTCCTCTCGGTCTTCCTCTTAGTCTGTTCCCCTCTATCTTGCCAGTTGTCAATAAGTTCTCCAATCCATTTCTTCTCATAACATGTCCAAAACATTTTGACTGTCTTCGTCTAATTTCTCTAATCAGTCTACGATTTTCATGTGTCTTCTGTAGTACTTGTTCATTGGTTTTTCTATCTGTATATGGTATTCTTTGCATTTTCCTCAGAAGCCACATTTCTGCAGCCATCAAATGTTTTTCACCGTGACTGCACATTGTCCAAGTTTCACATCCATACAAAAGAACAGGCTCTATGTATCCCCTCAACACTCTTTTTCTCGTTTCAAATGACATCTTTTTATTGGTCAGAATGTTTTTCATCTTGTTAAAGGCTACATTCGCCATGGCGATTCTTGTTCTAATCTCTTCAAGGCATCTCTCATCAGATGTTATGACTGTTCGAGATAATTGTATCGATTCACTTGTTGAAAAATATTCCCATTTATTTTTATATTACATTGTGGTATTTCGTTCATCCTAGTGACGACCATAACCTGTGTCTTCTTACAATTTAATTCCAACCACATCTGCTCACTGTGTACAACAGCCGTGTCTACTAATTGTTGCAGATCCTGTGCATTGTCTGCAATCAATACTGTATCAGCTGCATATCTAAAGTTATTGATGTTTCTTCCTCCAGTGCTGATTCCATTTATATCTTCTACATTTCTGAAAATATGTTCACTGTGTAGGGAAAAAAGATCTGGAGACATTACACATCCCTGCCTAACACCACTCTTAATAGGTTGAAATTGTCCCACTTCATTATCAATCCTTATGGCAGCTTATTGTTAAGTCCCCTTAATTAGACGTCTTTCCTTTTAATATTGATTTATTACGTAAATAACTGTTTTTAAACTAGCAAACTATGCCAGTTGGCTCGGCGGGAGTGAGAAGAACATCTGTAGAAAATTTCATCTCAGTCGGATGGACCATTCAGGAACGCATAAAGGACACACAAACAAAAACACAAAGACACAAACATTCTCTTTTATATATATAGATGTCCTTGTCATTGGAATTAGAAAAATAATTTGTGCATCTTACTTAGAACCAGTTCTAAAGTATGGTTACGAATCCTGGTCAATTAGTAAACAAGCGACACGATCCCTCGAGCCAAAGTCTATGGAAGATGGTTGGCGCACGTATGGCGATATCCACGTGCTATGAAAATGATCATTTATATAAAACAAAACTCAAAGATTTATGTGAATATGTTATGTGGAAATAACCAATAACGCTATGATGTATTCGAATAAAAAAATAAATAATCGTATCAGACATAACAAGGAGAAATGTGAGATATTGAAGACACGTCAAAAACAAACAAATGATTTCTTTAATGACTTTGTTTATCCTGGAGTGAAAGCTCCAATTTTTTTCGCATTTTGTAACCTTGCCTTGGGCTGCAATTATAAATTCCACGCATCCTTAGATCACAGGATCTTTACGGTCCTCTGGGTATTCCAGACATATATTTAAGGCATATTTTTGGGTGCTAAGTGTTAACTGAACACTGGTACTAATACCGTTAGCACAGACAGAGGAAATACTTATCCGTGGTTGGTAAAGTTTGTTATAAGTTAATGGCGTGTCAGATGCGGAACATCAGCGAATCCTTCAGCTGCCGTAGGTTTAAGATTTCAATTAGGGTTTTCGTGGCTGAGAGGTTACGGCGTCCATAACAGACTCAGAAGGTATCGGTTTTGATCAGTGCAGAGGGCTGGGAAGTTTTCAAAGAACCATTGTTATCTAATTATATCAACCCCCCAACCCTCGCCCCTTTCCGAACGATCTCTTGGGTAGTGAGATCGGATCTTTAGCCTTCACCGATAAGGGCGAAAAAAAGGAGTGTGAAAGTTGTGCTCGTTAAAAATCAAACGACAGTTATAATACAAATAATTAATTTATACATAAAGACACTCGGACATGAAGGATAGTAGTGTTAGTTTATACACAAATATGCATGAAGCTACAAATAGTTGATTTATACACAAAGTCAATTGTTTATAGAGCAACAGATTGTTAATTTATATATAAAAGCAGTCGTACGTGAAGCAACATATATTTATACGAAAAGCGGCAGATAGTTAATCTCTCTCTCTCTCTCTCTCTCTCTCTCTCTCTCTCTCTCTCTATATATATATATATATATATATATATATATATATATATATATATATATATATATATATATATATATATATATATATATATATAATCGTGAATGAAGTTTTCAGATAGTTAATCTACACAGAAAGACAACCGTGCATGAAGCTCCACATAGTTAATTTATACACAAGGACGGTTTATATACAAGAGCTTTGTGCATAATGCTACATATTGTTAAATTATACATAAAGGCAATCGTACACGAAGCCACAGATGGTTCATTTATACACATAACAATCGTACATGATAAAGACACTGGTAATTTATTTATACAGAAGGAACCCGTTCGTGAAGCCACAGATAATTAATTTATACAAAAGACAACGGTTCTTAGAGCCATAGATATTTCATTGATACACAAAGAAATCAGCTCCTGGAGACTTGTATAGTAACCCTGCTTGGAACTATAGTTAAGTAATACACATTTGGCTGACATATGATTTGTTTTAGAAGATTCAGACTTTGAAAAATTAATCAAAAGCGGCACAACTGATGTATGACTTAACTAAGATGTTAAATAATTACCAGTGACAGTCGTACAGTCATTATCATACATTCATAGTCAAGGAGTCATAGCCATACATTCAGTCATTCAATTGTTGCTATGCAGTGGGTATCAAATAATGTCCTAATAAGTAAAGGATTTTGGCGGAGTATTGACCACATCGTCCATCGAGTGTCGATTAGTCACCATATAACCTATAAGCCCCAAGGACATAAACGGTCATTTTCTCATCATTATGTTCCATGCCGATTTGAGACGTTCACCAGAGCCTTGGATCAAGTCTGTTTTCCTGTCATATGGCCAAGCCTTTCCCTTAAAATGGTCCTTTATTGTTTGTCTGCGACATACAGTAGGTGCGGTTATTGCACACAGTGAACAACTATGGTTAGAATTAAATTGTAAGAGGGCACAGCTTGTGGTCGTCATTAGGAAGAAGGAAGTACCACAATGTAATATGCAAGTAAATGGAAATATTCTTAACCAAGTGAAACGGTACAATTATCTCGGAAAAGGCATAACAGCTGATGGGAGATGCATTGAAGAGGTTTGAACAAGAATCGCCATGGCGAAGGTAGCCTTTTGCAAGATGGAAAATATATTGACCAATACAAAAGATGTCACATGCAATGAGACAAAGAGTGTTGAGGTGCTACGTAGAACCTGTACTTTAGTATGGATGTGAAGCGTGAACAATGAGCAGACAAGCTGAAAAACATCTGATGGCTATAGAAACGTGGTTTCTTGTGGAAATGCAAAGAATCAATGGAGACACAGATAAACCAATGAGCTCCTACATGAAACAGATCAAAACCGTAAACTGATTAGAGATATTAGACGTAGACAGTCACACATATTTGGCCACGTTATGAGAAGAAATAAGTTGGAGGGGAAAAGAACAAAGGGAAGGCAAAGAAGTAAATGATATGGTCGAGACAAGAACACAGAGCTGATCCATGACTGTCGTGATCGTATGAGATGGCGAAACATTGACCGCTTACCGGCACGGCACATGGTGATAATGATTTATTTTTATTTAAACTATGACAGCACCTGCTATATTTGGGCCCCATGTGTTGTCAATTATCGCGAGGATTGTATAAATTTCAGGACGGCATTTTAGTTTCCCTTCTTTTCAAAGTTTCCAGTATTGCGTCTCATCTCTCTGTCTCGACAGAAACTAAGATTATAAAAACCGCTATTAAAATAATATTATTAATCTTATCGTCTTGCACAGTGAACCCGTGTTTTTTCCCGACTTCCCAGACGTAAACAGATATGCCGATTTTCGTTCATTATGTCTCCGTTCAAACTGCACGAGCTTTCAGAAATCCCCCAAGAGAATGATCATTATTGTTATCATCACATGTTATGAAGGCAAGCATAGGCGGTCATGATCCGCCATCTCTCTCTCTCTCTCTCTCTCTCTCTCTCTCTCTCTCTCTCTCTCTCTGCGTGTGTGTGTGTGTGTGTGTGGCGGTGTGCGCGCGCGTGCGTGTGTGTGTGTGTGCGAGCGTGCGTGCGTGTGCGCGCGCGTGTGTGTATGTGTGTGTGTGTGTGGGGGGGGGGGGGGGCTATTTGTGCCCTTTACCCAAATCATTCGAGTATTTATCTCAATGTTTTCTTTAAGCTTAAGTATAATTCGTATCATAGCATGCTTAAGATGTTGAATGGCAAAATGTGTTTCCAAAATCACTTTGAAGTTGTCGTCTCCTTCTTAAATGCCTCATTACTTGTTTTGTATCAACTCACTTGTGTATTCTTAGCATTCTCATCAGAAACTTCATCCCTTCTAGCATCAGATGTTTATCTGCATCTGTTATCTGTTGTGGTGTCATGTTTGCATTCCGGACAAGTTCATAGATGCTGAGATATTTCTCCCATCATTTGCATTAAAAGTACCCGTTCGGTGTTTCTTGACCAGGCTCCTTGTTCTCCCGATGTGCCTCTCGTGTCTGGTCGTGCCAATTCTTACTTCCGAGTCTCTCATTCTTTTCTTAACAATGATGCAGATTAAATGATGTCAAAGTCCTCCGCTCTCGACATCTTTCCAAGGGAGCCAATAAAATGTAACGACGATGAAGGTGACTACAGATAGCATACCTACGCAGCGTTTCAATCCACTGCCTGCGTATAGATCCCGCTTCGATGTTTCCGATCATGCTCATTGAATGAGCTCTGCATATTGTCGATGAATCATGTATGTACGGCTGCAGCCGTTCTATGCAGCACCTAAACAATCATTTTCTGTCTGTGACTGATAACGCTTTGGTGGTAAGGATGCTGTTAATTTATTATAAATCTACTTTGTCACGAAGAGTCTTATTTTAATCTCTGCAAATCATCTGCCATCCAATTGTATGACATGATCATTGAAATGGACCACTAAGAAATATTGCTTAACTTGTGTCACCCTTCCACTGATATGACAAGCACGTCCTACCACAACCATCTGGACATGTGTTCTTGGTACTCTCTACCACTGATTATCTTCTGTGTCACTTCATCAATCTATTCATCAACAATTTCACCAGTCAGTCTTTGTCTCTATCACCATCAATCGCATGTTGCCACATTTTTCTGTCGAAGTGTTTATTCGCAAACGGTTCTGGTCACGTGACGTCTATATCTTCTATATTAGAGAGCAGTACAAACTGGCATATCGTTGGGGGCCAGTATAATGTATTAAGTTAGGGTTAGGACTAGGGTTAGTGATGTTGATGCTATTCGGTGTTCTAGATTCGCACACAATCAGCGATTGTTATTCTATAACATCTAATCACTAGTTGGCTGACTTCGGGGAACAACGGACGCCCATCCCATAAACTGCTGTGATTGCTTGAGTTATTTGTTGTTAATAATTCGCTGGGTGTTTGTGTTTTCCGTTGCTTTAATCAACCCATGATAGATACATCTTGTCTATTTTACTGCTTCCACGTTTACATTCACAATATGTTCTGACTTTTCCAGCACTCAGTTCAAACCATTAATTGTCATTTTCTTGCACTTACGGCTGTCTAACACTCTTAAAGCTGAGAAATCTTATTGTCTCCGAAAGCAATCACTTCAGATACCACTCACAAACTGGTTGAATTGTTGCTGACCAGATAAGCAGTTCACTTGTAATAACAGTGGCGGATTTGTTTTTTAATTTTTATTTTTGCCGGGGGGGGGGGGGGTGGGAGAGAGAAAGAATCTTCCGACTTTCATTTGTAGTGTCACTGCCATTTCTACAAACTGCTAGGGAATATTAAACATTACAAATCTGTGGATAGTGGATCAAAATTCGAGTCTTTTCAGATAAGTGATTTTAACAAATAGAATCTTTCTTGCGCACATTAAAATTTTGCGACATTTGAAAATCAATACATTATGCTGAAAAGTGCGTTGTCCTGGCCAAACATTATTAAACTTTTAAACTTAACAAAAATATGATACCTGGAGATGATATAGGTACCGCCACGTAGTTCTCTGCTTATCTGGATGCTGTCCTTGATCTCCCATAACAAAATATGCGGTCAACCAGCTAATGACAAACCGCCCATAACGACAGTCTTGATAGTCTGCCACTTGCCCTTGCCACTTGCATGTTCATGCCAAAGATGACTTTTTTAAAGTGTGGTCCCCATCGTCGTGTAGGTCAGTCCCCGTTTCTTCTTATAGGGCCCATCTAAATGCTGTATGCCCTTTACTGGACGTTGTGATCAATCCCAACCTCCAGCCTTCCATTATATATTTTCTAGGTCACTGTGACGTGTAATATCATCAAAGAATTTCAGTTTCCCCAGACATAAAAGCTATTTACGAGCCAGTTTTCTCAGACGTTTACATTATGTAGAATGTTAGTATTTTTCTTCTTCTTTGTTTATTTACGACTATCAAATATTTGGCGTCTATGTCTTTGTTTTCCAAAATGTTAAACTCTTGTGCAGTATACTTTACTGATTAATAAAAGTACCAATTCGGTAACTTTACCATAACGGGTGTCTGCTGGTAGGATTATTTTCCGCTTGTGTTCGCTCAAACAGTCGTTATGATTTGTGCGGGATAAAATTGTTATTTCTCACTATGCTGAGGCTTTGGAATCAACCTACAAAGCAAACATATAAATCCGATTTCATTCCATCTAATCTCTAGATTAATATTATGTGAATTCCCATAATATTTATTATTCATGGATTTTCCCTGGACGAATCCGCACTGTCTACTATTAACTTCTTTTTCGTTTCGAGGTCTTTCTGTAATTCTCAGTACTGCTTCTGCCACGACAGATTAGGCTAATGGTCATAAGCTTTTCATAATCAATTCATCCCGTTATATGAATACTGGCGGATAAAATATGATTCTTAAAATCTTCTGATACGTGTTCATTGTTGCATATGTCCTTTGCTATATTTGTAACAATTCTAATACGAAGTACCCAAAAAGATCTCCTCCTATTCCTTACTCCCTCTCCCTCACCTCCTTCCCCTTTCTCCTCCGCATCCTCCCCATTCCTCCTTCTCCCTTCTCCTCTTCCCCCTCATCCTCATCCTTCTTCTTCTCCTCCTTCTTCTTCTTCTTCTTCTTCTTCTTCTTCTTCTTCTTCTTCTTCTTCTTCTTCTTCTTCTTCTTCTTCTTCTTCTTCTTCTTCTTCTTCTTCTTCTTCTTCTTCTTCTTCTGTCATTATGTTTCAATGGAACATAGGCCATGAACCACACTCGCTAAACCCTTTGTAGACTTGTCATGGTTGGTTTGATTTCGCAGCTCAAGTTTTTCTAGGAACTGAGTGAATAGTTCATATAAAGAATCGAATTCATAAGATGTAAATTGTAAATAAAAGTAAGGATTTTGACTCTACGCAGCCAGAAAGTTCACAACTCCCATTGCAGGAGTTAGCATATAAGAGATACATCGCCGTGTTGTAAATAATGGCGTATGTCTGTGGTATGCTCAGGATAAATAGACCGTGATAAAAAAGACACAGGTTATTAATTAAACAGTCGGACAACTAGATAGATGAAAAACAATTGATATGTGGATGAATAGATGCGTGGTTGCATGGTTGGCTGGCTGCCAGGCGGGCTGGTTGGTTAGCTGGCTGGCTGGACAGACAGACAGACAGACAGACAGACAGACAGACAGACAGACAGACAGACAGACAGACAGACAGACAGGCAGGCAAGCAGGCAGGCAGGCAGAAACGCGTTTAGAAATAAAAGCACATTTTGAATAGATAGCTACCCAGACCAAATCAAACATATGAAAATGTATCCATAAAATAATATGTACACATGGCATGTGTAGTTTTAAAGTATGCACACATTTGCGTCATTGCCGGTGCTACGGAATTCATGCACAGTTTTGAGGTTCTGTTTGTCTAGTTCTTGAGACGAAACTGGAACTCTTATAGAAGTATTTGTCCTCAACGAAGACGGCTTTTTTTTCAAGCCATACCAAACCAAATGGACACAATAAGTGATTGTGGACAACAAACCGATATTGATTGTGACAAGAGTCAAATGAAACAGTAGATTGATGAAAGAAGTGAGACGTTGACAGTCAAACGTTTTTGGGCACGGTATGAGAAGAAATACAGTACTTGGTTACAACTGGCAAGATTGAGAGAGAAGAACAAGGGGAAGGCAAATAAGAAAATATCTAGATGGCTTGACAACATGGCAAGGTCGGGACAAGAACACAGAGCTTATCCACGACTCTGTTGATCGTGTAAAATGGCGAAAAATGACCACATACGATTACCGGCACGGCACTTGACCATGATTATCAATTATTGATTTTTGATCATTTATTGATGATTATCAAAATAGTGAAAAAATTTAAATATTATACATAGTTACAAACACATAATCTCACACATCGGATATTTTAACTGTAATTACTCTTTCCTCTCAACAGTTTAAACATAACATCTTTAATTGCATATATTGGGTAATCCGTATTTTACACTTGGCCACTCAGCTAGAAAGATTATCTTGCCACCCAATTATTTCAATTTTCCGCTTCTCGATCGTAAAAATATTGAAGAGAAATGTATAGCGCGCTGCTCAAATAAAATGATCGATTGATTGATCTAGGAACTGACATCACAACATTCGGGGCATTCCCATAGGCGTTCCGTCCCCATCCTCAGCAGCCAGCGAAGAGTTCCAACACCAATAGTACCAGTAGCAATCTGATTATATGATCGTCTCGCCTTTCCTATGAGCGTCTAGCGTCGGCCAGATCCCCTCGTCACTCCTCGCTGCCTAATTCTTGCCAGATCATGATGATCCATTTGCTCCTCCGAGGTGTGCACGTGCCCCCACAAGGCCGCAACCACGTACCACGTCTGCCTTGTCATGCATCAATACTCCACCAAGCTGTGCAGAGCCAGCCAATCTCTCTGCCTGTTCGTTCCCTATCACACCGGCATGCCCCGGAGAAATGATCCAGGCGATGCTTGCCACCCGTGACCTCCGAAGCATGCCTGACCTCACCTTCCTCAGCATACTTTCTGAGTCAGTTACAATCACAATGTGTGTATGTATCGTGTTCTCCATCCAGCGGAAAGCTGCACTGACCACCTCCACCTTCATTCTTAAGCTAGATGCTGTGATATCATACGCCAGGCTCTCCTGCACCAAAATTCAGCCATTAGCTTTTGCTATGAACCCCCACGCACTTCTCCTACGTCTGGACACCGAACAATCTGTGTAGATAATCACATCACCCGAGCGAGCATTATCCTGAATTAGTTGCTGGATTACCACTTCCGTGGCCCCTGCTGGCCACTCCCTGCACTCCCGGCTCAATGTGATTATAACTCTGCACAAGTCTGACTGCTCCGCTGGCACTCTGACCCACTCTGACAAATACTCAAATAAAATTGCGTAGGTAATAAATTTAACAACATAATTCTGTTTGCAAAATTTGCCATATATCATTACATCTCTTTTATTAAAGCACAGCCAAAGAAGGTGACAAAACAGACATTCCAATGAAAATAACAAGGCTAACACAATAGAGGCAGACCTAAAACACCTAGATCTAGAAGAAGAAGAAGAAGAAGAAGAAGAAGAAGAAGAAGAAGAAGAAGAAGAAGAAGGTGGAGAAGGGGGAGGGGGAAGGAGGAGGAGGGTGAGGAAGAGGAGGAGGGGAGAAAGACTTGGAGAGGGAGGAAGAGGAGGAGGAGGAAGAGGAAGAGGGTGGGGAACAGGAGGAGGGGAGGAAGAGGATGAGGGGGAGGAAGAGGAGGAAGAGGAGGATGAGGAAGAAGAGGAGGAGGAAGAGGAGAAGGGGGAAGAGGATGAAGAGAAAGAGGGAAGAAGGAAGAAGGAATGTGTTTATCGTCGTCCATGTTTAGTAATGTAATTGTAAATGTGTGCAATCACTTAATCCACTTTGTCCTTTTAAGCTTCACTTCTGAGGAAAGGCGGGGCATAATCACTTTCTGTATTACATACACAGACGTCGTTGTTCCCTATATTAAAATTAGCTTAATGTTTGCACTCAGGCGACATTCAAACAAGTGGGATCTGTACTGGCACTACCTTGTGTTGCCCCTGAATGTATCAGTGACACTGACACACTACACCATCAGCGTTGCCAGTTGTTGGTTCTGCTCAAACTTCAAACCTCAAATCCGGAAACTAAACCATGTCTTTGTAAACATCAGCATGTTGTTATTATTCATTGATCAACTTTACTTTTTTATTTTTAAAGTTGCATATCCCTTACAGGACGTTGCAGTCTACCCAGCACTTTTCAGCCGTTATTGATTTTCTTGGCAAGATTACACTCAGTAGTTTGCCAGTGCTTTCTGAGTGACCGGCTCACATACCCCGTAAGTAATCAACGCCACGCGATCCGCATCTGTGCTCCTTACGTGGATATAATATAATACGGAGAAAGTCGTTATATTCTTCGCCAGGGAGACCCTTACTTTACCTCTATCTATTCCAAATTGCCCCGAAACACACAAACACAATGTGTCAGGTGTATGGCGTGCTGCCCGTTGTCCAGCCAACATTGAGTCTACATTAAACATTATGTCTAGTTGTTTATCAATTTTCTTAAATAATCATCATGGTCATTACCAAAGCATGAAGTTTACCTCACACAACAGCCACAGCTGGCTGTCAAAACTGCCACAGCAATCTGCATTATTTTAATCATCATTACCAACATCTGTCATTTACTGCCAACATAGTACCTTGCGGTGTATGGCAGAGGGGTCTTTGAGCCTGAGGAATTAAGGCCGCCTGGCTAGTGCAGTCGCCGCGAACTGTGCAGGTTAGAATTTTCTTTTTGCCCCCGACAGAAAAAAAATCCCACACCTTACCGAGGGATCGAACCCGGGTCTCCCGAACGGGAGTAGTCCGGCGTTCTAGCCACTCGGTCAGCCATTAACAATCACATTTCTCCTTGTCAGCACAACAATCATCATCATCATCATCACCTGCATCATAAACCTCATCCTCCTCATCATTACTATCATCGTCATGCCCGTTTTCGTCGTCATCTTCATCATGACTCCGTTTCTACTCGAGATCGTTCCATACCATCAATTCACCTGATCTGGTGTTTGTTTCACCGGACCTGGAATGGAACATCACATGAGTTGGAAAATATTGTCAGTTGTTGGTTAGAATTGAATTGTAAGAAGACACAGATTATGGTCTTCACTGGGAAGAAGGGAATGCTACAATGTCATATGCAAGTAAATGGGCATATTCTTAAACGAGTGAATCGGTACAGTTATCTCGGAACAGTCATAACATCTGATGGGAGAAATTAGAACAAGAATTGCCATTGCGAAGGTATCCTTGTGCAAGATGAAAAACAATGACCAATAAAACGATATGAATTGAAACGAGAACGAGAAAAAGAGTCTTGAAGTGTTACATAGAACCTGTACTTTTGTATTGATGTGAAGCGTGGACAACGAGAAGTCAAGCTGAAAAACATCTGATGGCTGTGGAAATGTGGTTTCTGAGGAAAATGCAGAGAACAACATAGACAGACAGAAAAACCAATAAACAAGTCCTTCAAGAAACGAATGAAGATCGTAAACTGATTAGAGACATTAGACGTAGACAGTCATACAGTCATTTTTTTTTGGGGGGGGGGGGGGGCGGCGGGTATGTTATGGGAAAAAATGAATTAGAGAACTTGGTGACAACTGGCAAGATCGAAGGGAAGAGAACAAAGGGAAGAGAACAAAGGGAAGAGAACAAAGGGAAGACCAAGAAGTAAATACATGGATGGCTTGGTCTCGTGGCATGGTCGAGACAGTAGCACGGAGCTGATCCACGACTCAGGTGATCGAGTGAAATGACAAAACATGACCACCCACGCTTATCGGCATGGGACATGATGGATGGATGGTTGGGAAATAACCCGGAGGCAGTGACCACTTATAATCAAAGCATATGGTCTTGCTTTAGAAAAAAAAAGGCAGCACCCTCTTGAGGTGGAACTCCAAGAAGGCAGAAATGGCAATGTAACAACATCTCATCATTATATTTGTTAGCAATCTCCAAGAAGGCGGAAATGGCAATGTAACAACATCTCATCATTATATTTGTTAGCAATCTGAACATAGATATAGTGTCAGTGTAGCAGTAGAAGAGCACAGTACTTGCATAATACAGGCAACACCACAAGCAAAAAGATGTGCTCCCGAGCAATATAAACCCCACTGTAATAGACATTAGAGCTACTATGTTGTCCACGTGGACACATTTAGAAAAGCAAGCAGAGATTAAATCATGACAAGAGCACATCATAAATACGGATGGTAAAGGCCAGGCTTCAAGGGCCAGGTTGAAGTCTAGACGGAATGGCTGGCTGGAGAAAACAGTCTCTGAACTTTGTGAGCGACACGAGGAAGGTGTGAACGTTAGTAAAACAACTTAACAGCTGGGAAAAGGGGGGGGGGGGGTGTGTTTAAAATAAAAAAAAGGGGAGGGGTGAATAGTGTAGATCTTATAGACAACGCTACATAAGGACGGAAACATCTTAAGAAGAAAACATGTATCTGATCATGTTACCGACTCATTGTAAAAGACAACAACGTATGAGTAGAAAAAGCAAGAGATTAGAGAGAAATGAACGAAAACATACAGGAGAATGAAATAACACCTGACGCTTTAGAGCAGAGGTTCCCAAACCACGGCCCGCGAACCACCTGTGGCCCGCCAGCTGTCAGAAAGTTGCACGCGATGCCTCGTTATTTAATATAATACATTTTAATAATTTCAAACAGGGACTCGGAGCGCCCCGTCAGCGAGCGATAATTTGCGCCTGTTCAGTTTATTGTTAAATTTACTTTTCACTTTGTAGGTAGGCCCCTCTATACTTTGCTTCGATTTACGTCGTTTCGCTATAACGTCGTTGTCACCCCCACAACGTCGTCACCTGTGCCATGCCGCGCCCTTGAGGAGGAACTTGCTAGCTTGCGGAGGAACTACTGTGCTAGAGAAAACCTAGCATTTAAGATATTTCTGCTATTGGATAATGCCCCTGGTCATTCAGTCAATCTGGACGACTTTTCCGAGAACGTCAAATTCGTATTCATGCCACCAAACACGACTTCATTGATCCAGCTAATGATCCAATGTGTAAATTTTTTTTTTCATATCCATTGCAGCACTTTGCGGTCGACACCAGCATTTTTTAGCTTCTGCTGATGTACTAGGCAAGTTTTTACGTTCAGTAGTTTGCCATTGCTTTCTGAACGACCGGCTCCTATACCAACACGTTATAACGCAACGCGACACAGTCTGCTGCACAAATCGGTCGCGGCTGCGTTTTGAACGATTGATAAGCGATTCACGAACCGCGTTCGCACGCCTTTAGCCAGGGAGAGCGGCCCAGGTGCAAGGTGTAATTGCAACTTTCAAAAGTTATTATTTGCGTCGCACCTTCTCACAGCTCATCAAGGCTACGGGCGGTAAAAGTAAGCCTACTATTAAGGGATTCTGGCGAGATTACAACATCCTCAAGGCCATTGACAACATTGTGGATTCATGGAGTGAGGTAACACCAGCATACATGAATGCTGTGTGGCGAAAACTGTGGCTAGAATGTGTGCACGACTTTTGTGAATTTGACCACGTTCATGCTATTCGACGACAGATCACTAACATAGCCACTAAAGCTAGCTTTGAAGGGATGGAGGAAGCTGACATTGACGAATTGCTTGCATCACATGGAGAAGATTTGTCTGAGGATTGCAACCCTACACCTCGAATGTTGACAGCTAAACGTTCGTCACAATTCTTTCAATTGATTGATGTGATGGGAATATCGATACATGAAGCCCATAAGCGGGAACTCTCCCGCTGTTTATACTTCACCTCGATACCGCAAGCTACAAGAGGAACAAGATGAGATGAGATGATGAGATTGATTTGGCAATGGGCATAATAAATGAGAATGACCCGAACAGAGAACGGAGCTCCAAAGTGCCGAGAGCAGTAACAAGCGCCATCAACTGTTACAGGAAGCTTTACATAGAGAAAAGGAAACAAGCTGTGCAGCAGACACTAGACAAATTTTCTGTTCAAGTAGAGAAGAGCCAGGAAAAGAGGCAGGAAAATGTTACAGTTTCATCTCAGATGAAGAGGCAGAATTTAATGCCTCTACGTCCCAATAACTCTACCACTCGCCCTTCAACCCACCTCTATTTAGCCAATGAATATCACCAACCATCAAAATAAACATTACTGTGGAACACAATACACTGTATTTCATTTAATTCTATGGGAAATAGTGTTTCGCTATACGTCGTTTCACTTAACGTCGTGATTTTCAAGAACGTAACCCCGACGTTAACCGGGGCCTATCTGTAAAAAAAAAAAAAGACAGCAATATAGTACTGACACTGACTGCCTTTAAAATTTTAGAATTTTGTTGACGAAAGTTAAGAAAGGTAAGAATTATATTGCACGACTTTTATAATTTTATAACTTTGTGGCCTGCTTAACTACCGAATATAGTAAATATGGTCCTCTGCTTGAAAAGCTTGGGAACTACTACTTTAGAGGCATCGATTTTACCCAGTAAACCGGGGTTAGCATTATGAAAACCTAAAATAAGTTAGTCATCAGGAGTCGATAGAATATGCAATGAAATCATCAAGAACAATAGAGAAAGAGTCAAAACAAAGCTGCTGCGGATAATCAATACTGGTTGTACCTTAGGTAAAAGCTTCACAAATCAAAAGAGAAGCAATCCTGATACAGTACATCTAAGCCAGGGATAGACAACTCCATTGCATCTAACTGCAGACCAACTAGCATAACCAGCTGTCGGTTTTAATTAAATAAACCTTAGAATACCGTGGTACATTGACACTGAAAATATTCATGTGTCACAGCAGGCAGGCTTTCGGCATTGTTATGCTACGGAAAATCGGATAACCTACCTCTCGCAAGAAATGAAGGATGCATTTCAATATAAACAGCTATGTGAATGTGGCATGCATTGATGACTGAAGAGAAAGCTTATGATGAGGTTTAGAAGAAATATCTGATTCAGAAATCGAGAAACAATAAAGTGAATAGAAGAATGTACAAACACGTGAAAGCATACAGGCACAACAGGAAGCCCGAGTAAGGAATGACTGACTTGAGAACAAGAACGTCCTATTTGATAATGGTGTTTCCACCATATCCTCTAAAAGTACTGGAGGGTTTTGCCATCATAGACCATAACTTTAGGAAGTTAAAATCCCAAATGGATCTTCTAGCGGTAGAGGATGGGAAACACACCATAGTGTCGCAAACGCAGCCCTGGGGACCGAGTATCCACCGGAATAAGTGGACAACTCTGCAGATGAGCAGAGCAGGGCATTCTCTTGTCCTAACAGTCGGAAATGGCTGTCAGCGGCTGAGGAAGCATACCCCCATTTAGATGTGGAAGGTAAGGAGAAACCACTACATTATCTTCCCAAGACTGCATGACAAAACACATTTCAGAGGCAGTGAACGACATTAATGGCTGTCTTATGACATACTCGTTTGGTAAGGATAGTCATGAGCCACAGGTGACACCAGACCGTCATCCAGCTACTGATGGCAAAATCATAACTAAAACAAACAAATATAAAATAAGTGCAAACGATATTAGGACGTTAACTGAGCTTGGAAAGTCGAACAATGTTAGAAGTGAAATGGAAAGCATGAAAATGAATATCCTAGGCAGAAGTGAGATGAGATGGAAGGGATCGGGCAAAATTATAACCCACAAACACACAATAATTTATTCTGGAGGGGATACACACGAAAAAGGAGTAAGATTAATGTTTGATAAAACAACAGCCAAATCAATTACTGTTTACTGGTGTATTTCCGACAGAGTTATAGTGTTCAAAATTAAAGTCAAACCAATAGATATAAATTTTGTACAAGTATACGCACCAACAACAAGCAGTAGTGAGGAAGAAACACAACACTTTTACTATGTAGTACAAATGGCGATGTCTTAAATTAGATCACAAGAAATAAAATAATAGTAGGAGATTTTAATGACAAAGTAAGAAAGTAAGAAAGGGGAAAATGGGGGATTTTGTGGGGAATTATGGTTTAGGTATCCAAAAAAAAAAATGAAAGAGGAGAGAAACTAATTGAAAGGGCAAATATCAATGATATCAATGGGAAACACCTGGTTTAAACACCATAAATGACGACTTTACACATGGAAGACCCCTAAGAATAAAATACTCAACCAAATTGACAATATAATTATTACTAAAAGGTTTAGAAATGTGTTTATTAATTAATGTAAAGACAAAACCTGGTGCTGATCATGTACCACTATGTGGACAAATAAAAGTAAGATTGGAGTTAGGAAAAAAGATGGTTAAGAACAAGAGACTTAATAAAGACGTTTTGAAGATAGATATAGAAATTCAAGAACAATACAGAGTGACTGGAAAAAAACAGGTACAATGCAATAGCTAAAATACAGAGTATAAACGAACAATGGGAAATTTTAACGGACTTCATTCATCAAACGAGCAAAGACATATTACCGGAGAGAAGCCAAAAAGTTAAGAAAAAAATGGATGACTGAAGAAATCTTAAAACTGATGGATAAAAGAAAACAGAGTAAAAATTGCAAAGTAGAATATGCTAAGATAAATAAAGAAATAAGTGATGAATTTGTGAAGGCAAAAGGAAGTTTGTTAAACGAGCGGTGCACGAAAATTGAATTAAATTCTATTAATGATACCCCCCAAAAAATATGCACAGACAAATCAGTGAACTAACGGGAAGAAAAATAAGGATAAATACAGGGTGTTTGAAATTTAAAATAAACGGGAAGATATTATTGGAAGAAGAGGCCATAATAAAGAGATGTAATGAGTATATAATAGAATTATATTATGGAGAAAGGGAAGAATTAATAGAAGAAAGTAACTTTGAAGGTCCATTCACTCTAAAAGAAGAAGTAGTCACCGACGCTGTCAAACATTTGAAGAAAGACAAAACACCTGGGTCAGATAGAATCACAAGAGAAGAATTAGAAGTACTCGGAGAATTTGGAGTAGATATATTAACCAAAATGTTGAATGATATTTACAGTAGTGGATATTTACCCAGTGATATGCTAAAATCTGAATTGATAGCAATACCGACAAGACAAGGAGCAATTGAATGATACGATTTTCGAACAATTAACATTGTCGTAGTAATCCTTTATTACTTTAGTGTCGTCCCTGGAGTGAGGGGAATCAACACCCACATTTTTATTAACCCACTATTATTGTCCTAGAGAAACCACCAGACTCCGTCCACAAAACTCCGTCAGTCTGCAGATACCTCTTTCTTACTCTCACTCACCCCTAGATCATGCCCCCTCTCACTCTTCCCCAACACAACATACTCAACAACTCTAGCTTTAACAAATAAATACAAAATAATTTATTAAAGCAAAGAATATGTGTGTGAGAAGTGTGTGTGTGTAATGTGTAGCTTTGTACGCCAAATCAAATTGTATTTACCAATTTACATGCAGATGCGAGGCCATCTACATAGGCAGAACTGAGCGACAGTTACATTGCAGGGTTTCGGAACATATTCCGAATTGGTTGGACAAGATACTACACACAGAAGATGGTAGCCAAGGTAGGCCGACACACCGGAAAAGTCTGGCTTCATCGGTCGGGAGACATGTGTTGAAAGAGACAGTGCCTTCCGTGTGTTGTTCAACACACAAAGTAGTCGATTGTTAAAGTTTGCTGAAGCTATACTAATCAACCTTCGTAAGCCGTCCTTGTGTAAGCAGAAAGACATGTTAGTCAGTTTAAAATTACCGTGGTAGACAATCGACATTACTGTGCGAACATGTGTATATTTCAGTTTGAAGGATTTATCTAATTAATTCACGTAAGTTGTGTGATTTCTGCAGTATGTACCTGACGAGATGCAGCGAAATATGCCAGGCAATAAATCGTGCAATCTATTGTTTGTGTCTTCGTTATTCAAATTCATCACGGGAAAACATTGTTTTGGATTATTTAGTTTCGGTTAAGCAACAAGTGGAACAGGATTTTACTGACACTATCAACCCTCTTGGTAAGTCTACTATAGGCTGTTCTGCAAATCTAGACACTGCATTTGTGCTTGCAAATGAAATTTGTGGTGACCCACTTCAGTCTGCTGAAGATGATGATAAAGATCAAGATGATAAAATAAATCAAGCAGTAGATCCAGGACTGTGGATTGACTTCTCGGCTGATGATGTGGCTTACTGGGTTGACTGTGGGCCCACTAACTGTCAGCATCATTATGGTCCCTTTGATAAATCTTGCCGTATTTATGCTGAAGGAAAAATAACAAGATATTGTTCTCAAAAACTCTTCTATGGCACAAAAGCAAATGGTGAGCAGTACAGGAGAGAATGGTTATTGTATTCACCATCCACAGGATCTGTGTACTGCTTTGTTTGTAAACTTTTTGCGTCTAAAGGTTCCACAAGTTTGGCTGATAAAAATGGGTTCAGTGACTGGAAAAATAACATTTAAGTTGATAATTATGAACAAAGCGCTACTCATAAAGACTGCATGTTAACATACCTAGCTCGTAGACAAGGCTCGGGTCTACTACAAAAGCTAGAAGAGCAAATAAATGAAGAGTACATTTACTGGGAACATGTTTTGAGGCGAGCAGTAGCGGTTATTTGTACTATAGCTGAGCGTGGTCTGGCTTTTAGAGGGACAAATTAAAAATTTGGATCTTTACGAAATGGAAATTATCTAGGGTTGCTGGAGTTGGTCAGTCAGTTTGATCCATTTTTAGCATCACACATTGCGAAATATGGAAATTCTGGAAAAGGAAATCCTTCTTATTTATCCAAAACTATATGTGAAGAACTGATTGAAATTATGTACCAAAAAGTCCGTGCAGTAATTGTAGATGAAGTAAAGGCTTCCGGTTATTTCAGCTTGTCAGTAGACTCAACACCTGATATTTCACATATAGATCAGTTAAGCGTTGTTCTTCGATATGTGGTAGATGGAGAGCCCACTGAGCGCTTTTTGACTTTCTTGGAGCTGCAAAGTCACGCCGGTGAAGGTATGGCTAAGCAAGTGTTGCAGTACTTAGGTGAAGCTTGCAATATTGATTTTTCGAAATGCAGAGGTCAGTCCTACGACAACGCAGCTAATATGTCTGGGTGCTACAAGGGCATGCTGAAAAAAATTCTAGAAGAAAATGAGTTTGCTATATACATACCCTGTGCTGCCCATTCACTAAATCTGGTAGGCAGAAGTGACGTTGACTCTTGTTTAGAGGCAGTAAACCTCTTCCATACAGTGCAACTGATCTATACTTTTATCTCAGCTTCAACCAAAAGATGGAAGATTCTGAAAGGATGCCTTGTGAATGAAAAGCTGGTAAAGTCCCTTTCCGATACTAGATGGGAAGCACATGCTGTTGCAACTGAAGCCATTCTAATGTCTCATCCTCAGATTATAGAAGCGTTAGAATGTTTACAAGAAGACCAGTCACAGAAGGGGGACACCAGAATAGAAGCAGAAAACATTGCAAAGAAGATGCAAGAATTCGAATTTGCTTTCATGCTTGTCTTTTGGGAAGAAGTGTTACAACATTTTCACAGGGTCAGTCAAGCTCTACAAAATGAGCACGTGAACTTGAAAACGTGTGCTGATTTGTATTCTTCACTAGCAGATCACTTGCATGAATCTAGGAATGAATTTGAAAGATTTGAAGAAGCTGCAAAAGAAATAACACCAGGTGTGGATTATAAGTCAACTTTGACCCGTAATCGTAAACGAAAGACAGTGGTCATTGATGGTGATGCCCCTGAGGTATCTCAGAATGCCAGAGACAAATTTCGTATATCTGCTTTCTACACCATTGTTGATAAACTTGAGACAGAGATGAGTAGACGAGGACAGGTATATAATGATCTAGCAGTTCGATTTTCTTGTTTGGTCGATGTACCACAAACATCTCAGTGTTGTGAAGGACTAATCAATGCTTATCCTGAAGATCTGAACAATAATTTATATACTGAACTACAACAGTTCCACTCATATATTCGCCACAAGTTTCGTGCATCTAAATCTGACAACAACACGTTCAGTTATGCAGAACTCTACAAAGTAATAGTTAGAGACAACATCGAGTGTGCTTTTCCAAATGTAGAAATCGCCTTGCGCATATTTTTAACATTAATGGTTACGAACTGTTCATCTGAGCGCTCTTTTTCTCAGTTGAAACGTACAAAAAATCCAAGTAGATCGACAATGAAACAAGAAAGGCTTGATTCCTTATCTTTGCTGATGATTGAGGCAGACTTTTTGCGCAAAATTAACTTTGATGATGTACTCAAAAACTTTGCCAGACGTAAATCTAGAAAAAAAGAACTTTAAAATGTAAATGTGTGCTCTCTCTGACTTTCTTATCTATCAAAAAAGTTACAGTATTTTTGTCTACTATTATTACAAAATTAATTAACTATTAATTTTAATGCAGAAATACCTTATTGTAGGTTTTATATGAGTGATAGTAGTACAAACATATGTGTTTACATTTCACAACTGTTTTTCTTTGTTAGTTTTTTGCATAATATTGAACATACCAGCAGTCAGTGGAGGATCGGGGGCCCGGGGCAGTAGGGGGCACCCATGTGGGTTTGTGCCTAGGGCACCAAGATGGCTTAATCCGGCCCTGATAGTATACAGTACAAAACAAGATATTATTATGAATATCCACTGGGCATTTGGACCCTAGCTTAAACAGAAAGGTCATCACAAAATGCAGCTAGAAATGGAGAAGAAGGCTTGTACATAGAATATCCAGACAGTAAAGAGATGCGGAAAGACTCCAGTTGGAACGTATTGTCACAATTATGATGCAGAAATACAAGCACTCAATATAGAAACAGAGATTACTGAATACCAAACATAGTCCAAAACCAAACTATTACCGACAGACAAAAATTCAGCACTTTGGCCCACCTAGCCCAGACTATTGACAGTACTACAGACACCACTGTCAGAACTATGCAATCAGCGTTTAGTTACCAATCAGTGGATACCGTCTCACTTTGGATTTTGGAGTGCCCCGAAACCAAAGAGCAGATCAATTGTATAATCAAATCAATTCCGTAGCCACCAACACCAACACAGGATGATTCCCATATTATGGATAGACCAGAACATATAGACTGCGCCTCAGAACGGGACATAATCGACCTCGCAACCACATACATACAACATTTACAATAGGTAACCAAGCCGTGACTACGCTTGGGTTAGATCCAGACAGTAGATCACACACCCCAAGACAGCTCCAAAAACGGTATATGGCAAACCTTCTGGTCTCGAGAAACAAAAGTGGGAGATACACTTTGAACCACTGAGTTAACTAAAACAGACAGAGAAGATAACACACGAGTCAACAATGCTGATATAGACGTTTTATGTTAAGCGAACGAAAAAAACGACCTTGTGTTACTTTGGACCCCAAAAGGAAGTAAAGGATAATTACACTGTAGACCGCCAGTTCAGGTCATAAAAGGCGACTCTAGAGGGTTGGTCTGATGCTGGCTACTTTATACCGCATGAAAAATAAAATCATTCAGCCAATGATGAACTTGCCCACAAAGGTCTTGTCATCCGTGGTTGTGGTCCTACACTTTAATAGCAGTCTTCAAGGCAAAAGAAGAAGAAGAAGCAGCAGCAGAAGGAGAAAGAAAGAAAGAAAGAAAGAAAGAAAGAAAGAAAGAAAGACAGACAGACAGACAGACAGACAGAAAGACAGACAGACAGACAGACAGACAGACAGAAAGAAAGAAAGAAAGAAAGAAAGAAAGACAGAAAGAAAGAAAGAAAGAAAGAAAGAAAGAAAGAAAGAAAGAAAGAAAGAAAGAAAGAAAGAAAGAAAGAAAGAAAGAAAGAAAGAAAGAAAGAATCACCATTATTATTAAGAACCGCTGGAACATTTTTTTTTTCCTCAGAGAGAATCCCATCTGCTACAGGAACAAGTTTCCCATCTGTAAGACACCAAACGTGTGACTCCCCAGACGCAGGACAATGGCGTCATCCAGCAGTACCGCGTGCACTACCACCACACAGATTTAACTCCCGCCCGAGCTCCCAAATCTCTAATCCTCGCCATCACCCGTCAGCTGCCAGTAGATGCTGACTCTAGCGCTCCGGGACAACAACCGAACGCAACCAGTGCCCGCCGATTTGCACATTATTGCTATTACAGTTCGGCTTAGAAATGCATCCCCTGTCAGGTTTACATCGAGCGTTAGATTACACTGTGATTGAAAGCAGGTACTGTTGTTAATACGAAAAAATAAAAATATTTGCATGCATCATGCCAAAAATGTAATAAACAAAGCTTTTGTCTAACACTGAAACCGTTTCATAAAATGTGAAGTTAGATAACGTTAGAAAAAAAGTTAGAAAATACTATTCGCCATGGAAAAGAAGATTTAATTATAACTGTACATGAAAAGGATGCAAATTATAAGTGTTGCTTGTACAAGTGACGTAGAAAGATTTGAATTAAACATGAACCGCGATATATATATATATATATATATATATATATATATATATATATATATATATATATATATATATATATGAATGTTTTGTAGTAGTCAGGTTATAGTGATTTTCTACAATGAGTTCAATAAATGAACATTAAGTCAGCAAAACCTAGCATACAGCTGACTAATCACGTGAATTATATATGTGACCGCGAGGAGGACGTAACACATTCCTGACATTAGCAATGTTTCAGTGTGAAGCATGTGAGAATACAACCGTTTCTGTGTCCAAGTGACAACAACAACAAAGGTAAGCCCTTGTCTTGTTTATCTTGGGAGATTTTTGTGTTTGAATTTCGTTCGCTCGCTTTGGAACTTGAGCGTAGTGCATACATTTGCTACTGCTTCTAGTGCATTGGACTGATTGTTACGTGTGGATTAGCTTTCCCTATTACCAGTGTCCCTCGCCATCAGCCGAACCTACGCCGACTTCTGAGGTAAGTATAATTTTCATCCCCAAGTCAAGGACGAGAAGTCAACATTTTAGTACTACCTACAAGTGTAGGGGTTGAACGTGGCATCCGCGCACCGGAAGAGTAAGAACTTAGTAGATATTTCACATGATGAGTTAAGTTTGTTGTGGTCAGTGGGTTTATCTACTATCATTTATCCGTATATATCTCAAACAGACGTAACTTAAAATATAAAAAAAAGATAACTATACATGTAAGTAAGTCATCATCATCTTCCACTTTTGCTGTCAATCGTCATGGGGATGTAAATAAGTTAAAGTTAGTTGCATATCCTTTACTGGACGTCACAGTCAACCACATCATTTTTTGGCTCTTTGTGACCTCTTGACAAGTTTACGTTCAGTAGTTTGCCATTGCTTACTGGACAACCGGCACCCATACTATTTTCTAATAAAAAAAAACCAACGCAAGGTAGTTTGCTGCCAAATTCCCCGCAGCTGTGTTTTGAACGCGCTAAGCGGAATTACGAACTGCGTCCGTAAAACCTATGTGACGGAGCCGGTTGTTGGTTAGTAATAACTAAAAATATATTGTTCCGAACTTAAAAACGAAAATACGAAAACTAATGTCCACATAGACAAGTTACATGTCAACCGAAAATCACAATCAACAACGAAGAACTTGAAAATGTCAGCGCCGTTGAATTTCTTGGCTCCATATTAAATATGACAAGGCACTATTTATTAGAAGTAATATGTACACCGCCTACTTCGTGGCTTAGAGGTTATGACTTTTCTCCGTAATCTCGTATACTCTCGTCGGTGACGTGATGACGGTGAGAATCAGCAGTGGTTCGAATCGCATCGGTAACTTACGGGGTATGTGAGCCGGCCGCTCAGAAAGCAATGGCAAACTACTGAGCGTAATCTTGCCAAGAAATCAACATACAGCTGAAAGATGCTGGTGTTGACAGCGATGTCCTGTAAAGGATATGCAACAAAAACAAAAAAATAAAAATATGTACACCAAACACAACAATACAGAAGTTAAACAGTATTAGAAACTTATAGCACAATACCAGCAAACACATTAAAGTAACATGTTTAGTTTAGTTTGGTTTAGTTTAGTCGACGGATCAACATCACGGCACTCGGGTGTAACCCATAAGTGCTCCGTTTTACTCCTAACTCAAGCCTGAGTCCGGAGAATCTCACTCAGTGCACGAACTCCGTAGTACCTGCGAGGATCCTGAAATACTTTGGGTAGATGTTTAACTCGAATTTTGCCCGGGCAGCGCCGTTAGGCTACTCTTTTTCGATTTCCAACTGCCAAGGGATGTTTTACGTGCACAATAACACACACGGGCGTCCGATCTCACTACCCAGAGACCAGGGGAAATTTTGTTACTAGAAGTCCACTTGAAAAAATCCCGGCCCTCACCGGGGCTTGAGCCGGGACCTCCAGCACACGAAGCGGACACCATACCTCGAGACCACACAGTCCCCTCATAACATGTTTGAGAAGATACATCTCCTGTGGCAATATACGGACACATATCCACTGATCATCAGCATCACCACGCATCATGCCGATTAGCGTGGGCGGTCATGTTTCGCAATCTATGACCAGAGTTGTGGATCAGCTCCGTGTTCTTGTCTCGATCATCCAAGTGGACAAGCCAACCAGTTATTTGCTTCTCTGTCTTCTCCTTGTTCTGTCCCCCTCAATCTTGCCAGTTGTTACCATGTTCTCAAGTTTATTTCTTCTCATAACGTGTCCAAAAATGGTGGACTATTACTTAATTACTAAAGAAGAAAATCGGGGAGTTTGAGTTTCAATGTTTTAGAACAATTCTATGAACCCGTAAATCAAGATGAGACAAGATAATGAGAGATAATCTCTTCAAGATTTCAACACCGGCAATACCTTGCTTGCCGGCTTCCTGGCCTAGAGGTTAGCGACTTTTCTCTGTAATCTCGTATACTCTCGTAAGTAACGTGACGACGGTGAGAATCAGCAGCGGTTCGAATCACGTCGGTAACTTAAGGAGTATGTGAGCCGGTCGCTCAGAAATCAATGGCAAACTACTGAGCGTAATCTTGCCAAGAAATCAACAATCAGCTGAAAGATGCTGATGTTGACAGCGATGTCCTGTAAAGAATATGCAAACATATTGTTAATACCTTGCTTATATATCGCAGCATGTCACAGCCACCGACCTACTTTAGCAATATTACACGTCGTGGTCGTTCGGAAAGAAAGGTGCTGTAGCCATTGTCCTTGGGAGAATAGGCAGGGGTGAGGGGGGGGGGGGGGGGTCGACCAGACAAGCTGAACACAGGACACCGAGGACCGAGACTCGTTTCTGCGGTCTGTGATGACGGTGACGTTCTGCATTCATTCACAATGCCCGGATAACAAACTAATTCTATAAGATATGACTTAGAGAAACAAATGGAAAGGACAAGTACATGTTGGAGAAAAGGGTTAAAGTATTAGCTAGGGCATATCAGAGACACGCATGAGTGAGGGGCCTCGGATGCCCACTTCCAACATCCCGCGACGTGTTGTTTATGCCTGAGACTGCCTGAGAATTGGTGTCTATTGGAAGAGAAATTAAATCTCTAGCCGCTATGCTGTGTGGCAGCTACTTTGACAATCCGCCTTTAAATCTCAGCCTAGAAAACTCTCTGGTGGACGTTAGCGATTCGAGTAATGCTGTAATTTTCCACACATCTGGATGGGATAACAGGAGTTAAGTAAGTGATTTTTCCTTGGTAGACATTTGCGACTGTATCTAATGCCGTTTTTTTCCCACACAAGTGGTTGGGATACCAGGAGTTAACCAATGATATTTCCTTGGTAGACAGCGGTGGCACCTAACGCCTTCACATCGCTAATAACAACTTGAGATAATAGGCGTTATCTGTAATATCTCCTTGGTAGACTAGGAGTTAACAACCATGTTTGAACCACCATGATTACAAGTCAATAATTTACCACAAATTAACTGTTTATAAAGATCCATCATAATGTGGTTTTCAAATTATATCAACTTTCCTACTTACTTGTTGTGCTTTGCGTGCTGGTTGGGTCTCTACTGATATCATGTATACGTGTTATTAAAGTCAAATAATGGACCCACTTTCACACCATGACCGGTTGTTGGTGTATACACAAGTAAAGGTCCTTTTATTAAAGTCAAATAATGGACCCACTTTCACACCATGACCGGTTGTTGGTGTATACACAAGTAAAGGTCCTTTTATTAAAGTCAAATAATGGACCCACTTTTACACCATGACCGATTGTTGGTGTATACTCAAGTAAAGGTCCTTTTATTAAAGTCAAATAATGGACCCACTTTCACACCATGACCGGTTGTTGGTGTATACACAAGTAAAGGTCCTTTTATTAAAGTCAAATAATGGACCCACTTTCACACCATGACCGGTAAAGGTCCTTTTATTAAAGTCAAATAATGGACCCACTTCCACGCCATGACCTGTTGTTGGTGTTTACACAAGTAAATGTCCCTTTTACACGACTAAGGCACATTAGGTATGTGGTGCTAGACCCATAATTTTCTAGACCAAACGGCACTCAGTGGCTGATGTGGTCGGTTTCACGCCTTTATTTCCCAAGACAGTTTTGTACTTATCTTAGACTGGGCCGAACAGGTCAATTTTTAACTTTCGAAAATCCCGATGGGGATGGAATCGAAGATCACCAGTACAGCAGGCGGCCCTCTATCTGCTACGTTACCTTGGCTTCTATTTGGTAGATGGTTCTCGCATATGTTTAAACCGATCAGCACTTAATAGGTGGTGTGGTCAATAACATACCAACCGCCTTTTCTACCTAAGAAATTTCCTGGTACTCATTTTAAGTTATGTTGGCCTGGGAGCTCAGGTCAATGGCAACCCCCCCCCCCCCCCCCCCCCCCCCAATCTCCGGAATGAGATTCGAACACATGAAGAATAAGTCGGAAGACAAGCGTGCTAGTCAACATGCTACCGTAGCTCCCATGTTTGTTTATGATCGTTTGATATTGGCTACCATACAATTTCAAACAATAAAGGCATCACATTCGAGCTGATCTAGAACCATTCAGGCAGCGGGCGGTAATACTTTTTTGTACAAAAGAAGAAAAGGATTATTAACCCACATCCCCCCTCCCCACCTAGCGACATTAGGTTAATCAATCTGACGTCATACTGCTCGTAGATACACTAAAAAGTATAATCGGACAAATGGCACCAATACAAAAGAACAAACACGTATCAATAGTTACTAAGAAACCACTCTATAACACAATCTTCCTACCAAGTTTGCTACCAGTGCCAAACCTGGACAATAGCAGAAAAAGAAAAAAGAAAAATCACAACAGGAATCAGATTACTATGAAGAATACTCAATATATCAAGAAAAGAAAAAATCATAAATGAAGAAATCAGAACTAAAATGGAAGTTCTAGCAGCGATAGATTTTGTTAGAATGCAGAAAGTCAAATGGTTTGGCCATGTAACAAGGGCCAAATCGTGGGAAAGATTAGTAGTATGACTCTTCGCTGGCTGTTGAACGAGGGGACTGAGCACGTATGGGAATGTCCTGAGTGCAGTGATGTCGGTTCTTAACTCAACTCAACTCAACTCAACAAGGCTACCAACTAATAGTATAAAACAACAAGCAATGATGTGCAGACCAAATGGAAGCAGAAGAAGAGGTCGACCACGTAAACGATGGACAGATGAAATAACAGAGTCCATGGGAATATCTATACATGAAGCCCATACACGAATATTATCCCGGTGTTTATACATCACCTCGACATCGCAAGGTACAAGATGAACAAGATGAGATGAGATGAGATGAGATGAAATTAGATGAGACGAGATGAAAATCTGACTTGTACCCTCCTCGGATAGGGGTGTATAGCTGATGACGTTGTGCACTTTGAGTTTGTTTAAAATCTATAACATAATGGTAAAGAGCAAGCCGAATGAGCTTTTGTCCCGCCTACCCAGGGAGAAATATGTATAGCATGTGTGATTCAAATGTATACACATATAAAACGACTCCCATGATATGGAGTTCGTGCGCTGTGCTAAGATTCTCAGCGTGTGATCAATGGGAGGAGGCTGGAACATCGATGGAGGTATTCATGTGCAACTAACGTGATTCCTTACAAGCTATAGGCATTAAATACATTTACACTAGTCACGTAGTCTGTACTTGTCTGTTGTCTACATCTATATGTCCGTCCATGTCTTCCTGCCATCTACTACACCCTTCTTCTTCTCCGTCTCCTTATTCTTCTGCTTCTTCTTCTTCTGCTTCTTCTTCTTCTTCTCCGTCTTCTTCTTCTTCTTCTTCTTCTTTCTTCTTCTTCTTCTTCTTCTTCTTCTTCTTCTTCTTCTTCTTCTTCTTCTTCTTCTTCTTCTTCTTCTTCTTCTTCTTCTCTTCCTCCTCCTCCTCCTCTCTTCTTCTTCTTCTTCTTCTTCTTCTTCTTCTTCTTCTTCTTCTTCTTCTTCTTCTTCTTCTTCTTCTTCTTCTTCTTCTTCTTCTTCTTCTTCTTCTTCTTCTTCTTCTTCTTCTTCTTCTTCTTCTTCTTCTTCTTCTTCTTCCATGTATCATCTGTTGGTGCATGAATCCGCAATCAATTCACGTCAAGCCGCCCCACCTTCTGTTATCTCCTGCAGTTCCCTCCACAAGTAAAAAAAAAATAAAATTAATAAAGTACCCTTTTATACGCTTTTAAGCGCGATGGGTATATGGTGCGGACTCTTAACTTTATATACCTACAGACAGTCGATGGAAGACATCCTCAGTATCCCACCGGCCGCCTTTACTTTCTCAAGATATTTCCTGGTATATATTTTAGGCTGGGCTGACCTAGGAGCACAGGTCAGTGTATTCTTTTTTTTTTAAATTCTAATCCGCTTGATGGAGGTTCGAATCCATGACCACCAGACCAGAAGATGAGCGTCTAGTCATCACTCTACCGCGACTCACCGTTCCATTCGTGCCATTCCTATATTATTTATCTCTGTCTTTAAGTCTCTTCTCCGTGCGTTGTTAGGTCCTGTATTTTACTTGCCCAGTGAGCTCTTAAAAAAACAAGTAAAAGGTCTTATTAATTCATCACCTAGTGCCTTGCCGGCTGGCTTGGGCAATCATCCCTCTCCGCAAATTACGATCTCCGGCATCATGGATCAATTCTTGTGTTGACTCCCTTCCGTGCCATGGCACAAGACTGTTGTCAAGAATCTTCTCACGTTGTCTTCCTCTATCTCTCTTTCCGGAAATGTTTCCAGTTGGCACGACATGTTCCAGTTTTTGTCTTCTCATAACATGGCCAAACAAACGATGACTGCCTCTTTATGATGTTTCGGATAAGTTGTCTTTGTGACTTAGCTTCCCTTAAAACGTTCTGATTGCTCATTTTGGCTGTCCAATTAATTTTCAACATTCTTCTATACAACCACATCTCCACGGAATCCGGGGATGTTTTCGCCTGTTTACTGATTGTTCAGGATTCGCGGCCGTATGTTAAAACTGGTTCTCTGGAACACACAAGAACGTTAGGGTGTTAGGGGGATGCGTGTCTCGGGGTATGGTGTCCGCCTCGAGTGCTGGAGGTCCCCGGGTTCAGGCCCCCAGTGAGGACCTGGATTTATTTAAAGAATCCACCGGGACTTCCAGTAATTTCCCCTGGTCTCTGGGTAGTGAGATCGGACGCCCGTGTGTATTGTTGCGCACGTAAAAAATCCTTGGCAGTTGGAAATCGAAAAAGGGTAGCCTAACGGCGCTGCCGGGCAAAATTTCGAGTTAAAAATCTACCCAAGTATTTCAGGATCTTCGGCGGTGCTACGGAGTTCGTGCACTGAGCTGAGTTTCTCCAGACTCAGGCTTGAGTTAGGAGGAGAACGGATCACTTATGGGTTGCACCCGTGTGCCGTGATGTTGATCCATAAACTAAACTAAACTAAACTAAACACAAGAACGTTGTTTCTAACTTTCAAGGACAGTAACTTATAGCACACAAAGTTCTTCATTTGATAGAATGCAATTTTTGCTTGTCATATTCTGCTCTTTATCGCGGTAATGCATCTTCTATCTGATGTTATTAGTTACTATAAGATTTTCTCATGTTTTAGGTTTTCAGGAGCCTGCGTTTTTTCTTCAGCTCTTGATTTACGGGTATCTATCTAGTTCTCTGCATATGTGTCTCCTTTGTAATTCTGTCATACTTTTTTAGTCCTTTGCAGACATCCATCCTTCTCGCTATTGATTAATTCATTGCAGTGCATCCTGTGATAGTTAGGTCTAATTATCATACTGCAGCCAGCTTCCGTAATTATTCTCTGTTTTGTTGCTTGCGAATTAACACTTCTTCTTCTTCTTTTTCTGCTTCTTCTTTTCTGTCTTCTTATGCTTCTTCTTATGCTTCTTATTCTGTTTCTTCTGCTTCTTCTTCTTCTTCTTCTTCTTCTTCTTCTTCTTCTTCTTCTTCTTCTTCTTCTTCTTCTTCTTCTTCTTCTTCTTCTTCTTCTTCTTCTTCTTCTTCTTCTTTTTCTTTTTCTTTTTCTTTTTCTTCTTCTTCTTCTTTTCTTCTTCTTCTTCTTCTTCTTCTTCTTCTTCTTCTTCTTCTTCTTCTTCTTCTTCTTCTTCTTCTTCTTCTTCTTCTTCTTCTTCTTCTTCTTCTTCTTCTTCTTCTTCTTCTTCTTCTTCTTCTTCTTCTTCTTCTTCTTCTTCTTCTTCTTCTTCTTCTTCTTCTTCTTCTTCTTCTACTACTGCTTCTTCTACTTCTGCTTCTTCTTATTCATCTTCTGACGCCTGGCCAGAAGCAGACATCAGCGATCATGAACCTCCAGTGCCCCCCGGTCATAAGCATCTCTTACGTAAAAGACCCTTGTGGTGAATGCGCCCATGCTCATTTACTCTGATGACATAATTGCGTCCTCATTTCTCTGTATGCAAAATACGTCTGGCTTATACATACATTCAGATCATGGTCTAATTTGCCATGCGTGAAAGAGCTAGCTTTGATTCAAATTATCCGTGTGTAAATATCAGATGATAGTCGTATCCACCCCTCGCCAGCCGACCTGGTCGTCATGGCTGTATACCTCCTAGGGGCGGTTTCGAATTTTTCCAAATGTCCTGGTTACTCAGGTCTACCAGCATACAATTGGTAACAGGAAATGTCTTGGGAAGGTAAGGAGGCCTGTCTGATGCTGCCCATACCACCCACAGAGCATCGGTTATGCTATCTACATATGGGTTTAACAGCACATGGCCAATATACATTTTTTTTTTAATAGTTGCGTATCCCTTACGGGACGTTGTAGTCAACACCAGCATTTTCAGCTGTTGTTGATGTACAAGGCAAGTGTTACGTTCAGTAGTTTGCCATTGCTTTCTGAACGACCGACTCCCGTTAACAGCACGTCATAACACAACGCGACACGGTCTGCTGCACAAATCGGTCGCAGCTGAGCTTCGAACACCTGGTACCCGGCTCACGAACCGCATTCGCAAGCCTTTAGCCACGAAGTCGTTACATCCTGTAAAATAAAGTCCTTTACTTACTTACTTAACTTACCAATTACTTACTTATTTACGAACTCGTATTTCACACATCACATGTGATTTTAACACAAATTCGAAACAATGGATTCCTTTAGCTAATGTAAACAAATAAATCACTATTAATAGTTTGCACGATTTATTGCCTGTCGTATTGCGCTGCATCTCGTCATGTGCATATTTAAACACTTAAACACTTAACCACATGACGAGGTGCGGCAAAATTTGCTAGGCAATAAATCGTGCAACCTTTGGTGTGAGGCTTCTGTGTTTAAATATTGTAGCAGACTGAGTGGTGCGTTAAGTTAATGCTTATTGTGTTGTAACGTATCTATCCTAAATGAGCAGATTTATTCCTTCCCATTTGTCGTACTTGTAACCCATGCTTCACACGCGACTGAATTCCCGGGAGCAACAGAGACATGTACAATCTCCTGGCGACAAGAAATCCGATAGTTAGAACCAACCCGAGGGCTAAGGATGATCAGGAGTTGATTACTTGGCATTGACAGAACCGCCCGCAGTATGCGGTGAGTTTTCAGAGACCTGGAAATTGCCTTCTCTGAAGAAGTTTTGTGATTAGCAACGCACTTTAATTGCAATTGAATATGGGACCGCCTGTTGACATAACTCACTTAAGAAGAGAAAGGCCCTAGAGTAATGTTAGACAATAAAAAACCTCATTAATATCAAACAGGTTAAAGCAATTTTCTCAAAGATTCCTGGGGTTGTCGATGGAGCGACAGGATTTCGTGCTCAGTGTGACGTTTCCGATAGATCACTGCGAAAAGGACCGAGCCATATATGATAAACCCGGTAAATGAAGTCAACCCTCTGCATTTAAGCGGGGGGTTTAACAGGTTGAACGGTCCCATATTCAGCTGCAATTAAAGTGGCGTGCCTAATCACAACACTTCTTCATTTGGTTGTAACAATTGAAGAATTTCTTGTTGCTGGGAGGTTGTACATGTGCAGCTTGTTCTCGGGAATACAGTCGCAGTGTGAACCATGGGTCACAAGTATGAGAGAAAGGAAGGAATAAATATATACATTTTGGTAGCTACGCCTAAAGGTTAAATTTAGAAAACACACTTAAGTCAGTTTTCCTTTTGATAAACTTAAAAAGTCTTAAAAGTCGAGCGAATCGATGTCATTGCACCGGGTTTTATGCCATATAGATCGGTCTTTTTCCGCAGGGTGGCCTGCCGAAAGCGTCTCACAAAGCACGAACTCCGTAGCTCCAGCGATGACCCCCAGGAGTCTCCAAGAAAAATTGACTCATGAACCCAAAAGATGTAGCCCGGAATCGAACCCACAACCTTTGGAGTGTGAGGCAGACGGCTTGACCACTTCGCCACGGAGAGTCCCTTTTTTTGTTTTTAACATTACATTGTGATAAACACTAGTGAATTCAACAATGTCCTGAACTCATAGACAGATTGAGTGAAAACCTGTTTAAGTAAGTTTTGGTGTCGTATTTGCCGTACATCTAATGTAGTAAGTTTTGGTGTCGTCTTTGCCCTACCTCTAATGTGAACGTGAAGTGATATACTAGTGGTGCTGAAGCACATAACCTTTGAACAGCTGTAGTGAGTGCAGAACTCATACCGCACTGTTCGCTCAGAGTCCAGCCATTCAGCGTAGGTACCTTGAATTACAGCTGACTAGAACATACATAATGCCCTTTCTCTGGAACCCGCAGGGCAACAACAATAGAGGGTGACTTAAAAGCAATTGAAGAAGAGATTGAGATTGAGAGAGAGAGAGAGAGGAGAGAGAGAGAGAGAGAGAGAGAGAGAGAGAGAGAGAGAGAGAGAGAGGCAAGAGAGAGAGAGAGAAAGAGAGAGAGAGAGAGAGAGAGAGAGATGACTCAAATGGGGAGGATAATGAGTGTAGAGCAAGGGCTGACAAAACATAGGATGGCTTTGCGTGTGCTGTTTGAAAGTCAATGCTCCACCGTGAGATAAAAGGATTAAGAAGAAGATAAAGAAGAAGTAGAAAAAGACTTATCAAAGATTTAGTAAACTTACAAAGACAAAGTAAATTTACATACAGCCAAATAAAACACACAGTGAGAGGAGAAATCATACAATCCACTCCGGAATGCAAGAAATACAATCTCGCTTGTGATAGAAATTTTATAGACGACAGTCACTGCCATTTAGTTTCGAATTGTTTGACATAGTTTGTATTTCTTAACCAGTCAATGATCATTTAATGTTCTGTACTTATTACGTGTGTGGAAAAAAAAAATAAAAAAAATAAAAATTGTCCTAAAGCAGTTTTCTGCTTTGGGTTGGTGACATGATAACTCCATCATATTTTGCAGGCCTGAATGCACCAGGGAATAGATAAACCCAGACAACGAAACCGCGCCTGATTGTGATCATAACATTGCTGGCGTAGTTCGCTATCAACTTCGCCTACGTGTCAGCTTTACGAGTGTGTAACCCGCTTAGTGTGTGTGTAACCCGCTTTAGGTGTGTGTAATCCGCTTATCGTGTGTGTAACCAGCTTTTCGTGTATGTAACCCACTTGTCGTGTGTGTAACCCGCTTATCGTGTGTGTAACCCGCTTTACGTGTGTGTAACTCGCTTTATGCGTGTGTAACTGCTAAATGTTGGTAAGGTATTAGTACATTACTTCTCTCTTCTCCTTTCGTCCCACTGCTTTCTTCGGGATATATATTATAATGTTGTGAGAAGAGCTTTGTGACAGGATTACGACTATTCTACACAGTTCTATAGAATTGACCACAATACTTGTCTGCTAGCAGCGCAAATCATGTGCTCTCCTATACCCCCTGCAGGAAGATGTTCTATTTATGCCTAACCCAAACCCAAAAAATGAATCACCAAAAAACAAGAAGTAGATTGTGAGCTTTACTAAAACACGATTACAAGAAACAAATTGGACGTTGCGGCTCCAGCCTTCGTCAGCACAGAACAGACAAACACTAACCAATACAAAACTACATGAAACACACTACATGACAATAATATTAAGGGTACTTATCTGAATCTGTGTCCTAGCTTGGAGTGACTGATTCTTGTTAACCCAAACCCACAACGCATAGTTCGGCCAATTTGACCATAAGAATGTAACGAGCAATTTTCGTTTTTCCTTTACTTGTTAGCCAGAGTAACTAAAGACCATTGCCTGAAAGAGGCTGATAAAACTAGACCATTATATACAACAATAAGAAAGAGACAAACAGCTTTCTTTGGACATGTGATGAGAAGAGGGGCATTAGAAAACATCGTAATGACCGGAAAGATCTAGGGGAAGAGAGGCAGAGGACGACCAAGAGAAATTATGCTGGATGGATTGAGACGGTGGCATGGAGGAATATCAGCAGCAGATTTGATCCAGAACACCAAAGGCAGGGATAAGTGGAGAGACATGAATGCCTACGCCAGCTGGCAGGGCACTTGATGATGATGATTTTGGCGGGCCAAAAAAGGTTGAGAACCACTGGTTTAGACGATGTTCGAGAAGAAAATTACACGACTGTATTTTAATAAATGTAGAATTTTTTACATGAATAAATGTACATTTTTGTATCTGAAAAAAAAAACAAAAAAAAACAATTAAGACATCCCCCGAAAATCAGCCCTGGTGCATTTATTAAGTTAAAATTAATATAAGACCCGGTCTTATTTTCGGGGAATTACGGTACAAGTGTACGTCACGGGTACTATGTTGCAGATCTCTATTTCTCCTGTAAAAACTCAGAAAGAAAGTAGGGTGTGCAAGATCATTACTGAAACTTGACATCTGCGGAGAGGCATACTAGGATGTAACCAGTTCATGGTTCAGTACAGCACATCGTGCTTTGTGCGATGCCTCCAGCGGGCCGCCTTGCCGAAAGGGACCGAGCCATATGAGATACATCCCGGGGCAATGAAGTCGATCCTCTCGACTTTTAATGCAGTAATGTGTGGCTGCTGGTTTTCTAGTGCCTGCCGCTTCCATCAACGATGAACTGTCTTTCCGTGGAGGACTTTTGTGTTGGCATTCTGACGGCGCATTATGCATAGTACACCTGCGCGGGTTGTTGACTTGTCGAGATTACTGTCTATTCCACTTTTCACATAGGTCAGTGATGAGCATTTCGTGTGATATTCACTGGCACAGGAACGGAACATAATGGGGACGACTTGTCGCCGTGAAGTTGGAACCGCGACTAACTAACTAGCAGACAGACTACCTGAGATTATGTCTAGATTGAAATATTTCTCCCAGAGATTAGCCACATCATTGACAATAGAGTCAAACCCAAAGCCCAGGGGAAAATGTCAGAGGTGTAAACGATGAGTTAATGTCAATAACAACACGCTGAGGCAGCTGCGGTAAATGGCGGTAGGTTGGAATACTTGGTTGGAGCACACTGGGGAATAAAAGATAACAGATGAAGACCGGACGATTCCCAGGAATGTAGTACTGTAGTGCAAATGTATAAATAAATGAACATCGAACGGTTACACAGTTGATCACCATCTTGGTTTCATGTGTGTGTGATGTAGTCCGTCAAAAGTGTTGTCGTCATATTTTCTTCTTTGGCAGTGATAGCAGATGAAGGTCTTTTTTAAAACAAGTGTAAACGATCAGTTAAAGGTAATGATAACAATATTAAAGGACGTCTGGGAGGTGTACAATAGAATGATTATCATTTCCATAGGCGATTATCTGCTACCGCTCTAGTAAACTGCTTCCCGTTTTTTCTATGCTTTTTATCATTCTCTCTCCCCCCCCCCTCTCTATCCACACACACACTCTCTCTCTCTCTCTCTCTCTCTCTCTCTCTCTCTCTCTCTCAGTAAATCTATACCCCTTTCTCTCTCTCAGTAACTCACGATCTCTCGCTCTTTCTCGCTCTCGCTCTTTCTCTCTCTCTCTCTCGCTCTTTCTCTCTCTTAGTAATTCTCTCTTTCTTTCTATCTCTTTCTTTCTATCTCTTTCTTTCTATCCCTTTCTCTCTATCTCTTTCTCTCTATCTCTTTATCTCTCTTAGAAACTCTATATCTCACTCTTTCTCTCGCTCTCTTTCTCTCTCTTTCTTTCTCGCTCTCTCTTTCTCTGCCCCTTCCTCTCTCTCTTTCTATCTCTCTTTCTCTCTCTCTCTCTATCTCTCTCTCTCTCTCTCTCTCTCTCTCTCTCTCTCTCTTTCTCTCTAATTCTATAACAGTAGGTCCAGAATCCAGAATACGAGGTTAACCCCAGTTAATCTGTTCCCCCATAAAACATCTGATCGGATAGAGTGCAGCTTCATTCTGGATGCTAGGTTATGGTAATGGAGAAGTCTCATTTCCCGCCGCTTACATAGACAGCGCACGTAGCAGAAGGTCCTGCTCATTTGGGTTATATTTGGAATATCTTGGATTCTTGTAGCTTGCAAACAAACAGTGATGCCATCACTCACGTGAATTAGTGTGTCGTGATCATCACTCAGCAGTACTCATCTCTCTTCGAATTATAGTTATTCGTTTCCGTTGCCTGTCAAACTAAAGACACAAACTAAAACATAAAACATTAAAAAAAACACACATAAACTAAAAATAATACACACACAGTTACGTAGCGGGATGAAATGTCAAGTGGTAGACTGTCACATTTTCTAGTCCACGGTGCACGAAGAAAAAACGTTGTCAGCGTTCCCTCCTGTAGCGACCGACAACTCCAGGCATGGGATAGTCGTCCGACCGTGATCAAATTATTGGCAGCGTAACTTCTAAGCTGCTGTGGGAGTTGAGGACGAACACGCCCGGAAAGGTTGTCCAAGCTTTGTAGATTAGGTAGCAGAGAAATGTGTTCGCAATGAAGCAGACCGGTGATACTGGAAACGACAGACCGACCATCTTGTATAGAACTATCACAAAAAGAGAAAGTCCACGATATCATGAGACCAGAAAACAGCCAGTAAGTACACGCAAGAACTGAATCTAGCATTTGTTTTTTAAATTCGGATATCCTTTACAGGACATCGCAGTCAACAGCAGCATCTTTCAACTGTCTGTTGATTTCTTGGCAAGATTACGCTCAGTAGTTTGCCATTGCTTTCTGAGTGGCCGGCTCAGTTATCCCGCAAGTCACCAGCGGGGGTCCAACCGCTTCCAGTTCTCGCCAGCTACGAGACTCTGCGTGATAAACGGGATTACGGAGAAAGTTGTGTAACCCCTCGGCCAGAGAGACCGGCGAATCTAGCATTAGACAGGGCAAAATTCTGATACTAGACGTAGGAAACTTTGAAAACTAGACAGCAAACTTCTAACATTAAACATAGCATACTTCTAACACTAGGCAGCACAATTTTAGCATTCAAAAGCACAATTCTAATATTAGACATAGTACAATTCTTACACTAAACGTAGCAACATTTGAAAGCTAAATAGCACAATTCTAACACTAGGCAGCACAGTTTTAGCATTCAACAGCACACGGACAATTATAACATTAGACATAGCACAATTCTAACACTAGGCATAGCAAGATTCTAACATCAAACTAACACAATTCTAACATTAAACACAGCACAATTCTAACATCAGACATAGCACAATTCTAACACTGGACGTAGCAACATTTGAAAACTTTTTTTTTTTGGGTTCGCATATCCTTTACAGATCCTCTAAAAAGTACTGGAGAGTTTTGGTCATAGACCACAACTTTAGGAAGGGAAAATCCCAACTGCACCTCCCCGCGGTAGAGGATGGAAACACACTACGGTGTGGCTAACACAGCTCTGGGGACCGAGTATCCACCGGAATAAGTGGACAACTCTGCAGCTGAGCCGAGCAGGGCACTCACTTGTCCTTACAGTCGGAAATGGCTGTCAAAGGTAGAGGTAAAAGACCACCATGTGAATGTGGAAGGTAAGGGGAAACCACCACATTATCTTCCCAAGACTTCATGGCAAAACACATATTAGAGTTAGTGAACGACGTTAATGGCTGTCTTAGGACATCCTCGTCCGGTAGGGACAGTCATGAGCCACAGGTGACACCAGACCGTCATCCAGCTACTGATGGCAAAATCATAAATAAAAGAAATAAATTTAGAGTAGGAACATGGAATGTTAGGATATTAAATGAGCTAGGAATGTTGAACAATGTTCTAAGAGAAATGGATAGCATGAATATGAATATACTAGGCGTTAGTGAGATTAGATGGAAGGGATCGGGCAAAATTATAGCTGACAACCACACAATAATTTATTCTGGAGGGGATACACATGAAAAAGGTGTAGGAATAATACTTGACGAAGAAACAGCCAAGTCACTTAATGGATACTGGTGTATTTCAGATAGAGTTATTTTGGTCACAATCAAAGGCAAACCAATAGATATAAACATTATACAAGTATATGCACCAACAACAAGCAGTAGTGATGAAGAAATACAACACTTTTACGACGAAATAGAAATGGCGATGGCTCAAATTGGATCACAGGAAATAAAAATAATACTTGGAGATTTTAATGCAAAAGTAGGAAAGGGGAAAATGGAGGATGTAGTGGGGAATTATGGTTTAGGTACAAGAAATGAAAGAGGGGAAAAGCTAATAGAATGGGCAAATATCAATTATATGATAATTGGAAACACGTGGTTTAAACACCATAAAAGACGACTATACACATGGAAAAGCCCTGATCAGAAAATACGCAACCAAATTGACTACATACTAATTAATAAAAGATTTAGAAATGCTCTAATTAATGTAAAAACAATGCCTGGAGCCGACTGTAATAGAGATCATGTACCACTATGTGGACAAATAAAAGTAAGTTTAAAGAGAGGGAAACATATGGTTAGGAACATGAGACTTAATAAAGAGGTTCTGAAAGTAGATAAAGAAATTCAAGAACAATACATAGTGACTGTGAAAAATAGGTACAATGCAATAGCTAAAATACAGAGTATAAATGAACAATGGGAAATGTTAAGGGACTCCATTCATCAAACTAGCAAAGAAATATTACCGGAGATAAGTCAAATAGCTAAGGAAAAATGGATGAATGAAGAAATCTTAATGCTGATGGACAAAAGAAAACAGTGTAAAAATGACAAACAAGAATATGCTAAGATAAATAAAGAAATAAAAGGTAAATGTTGGAAGGCAAAAGAAAGTTGGTTAAATGAGCAATGCAAAAATATTGAATTAAATGCCATAAAAGATACAAAAAATATGCACAGACAAATCAGTGAGCTCACGGGAAGAAAAATAAGAATAAATACAGGATGTTTGAAATCAAAAACAAGAAAGATATTATTGGAGGAAGATGATATAATGAAGAGGTGGAATGAGTATATAAAAGAATTATATGATGGGGAAAGGGAAGAATTAACAGAAGAAAGTAACTTAGAAGGTCCACCTATTCTAAAAGAAGAAGTCGCTGACGCTATGAAATATATGAAGAAAGGAAAAACAGCTGGACCAGATGAAATCACAATAGAAGAATTAGAAGTACTGGGAGAATTTGGAGTAGATATATTAACCAAAATGTTAAATGATATTTACAGCAGTGGATATCTACCCAGTGATATGCTGAAATCTGTATTTATAGCTATACCAAAAAGACCAGGAGCAATTGAATGTGAAGATTTTCGCACAATTAACCTCATAAACCATATCACTAAGTTTTGCTTAGAATCATAATGAGAAGAACCAGAAAGAAAATAAAAATGGAAATTAGTGAAGAACAGTATAGATTTGTGGAGGGAAAGGGCACAAACAATGCAATATATACATTACTGACACTAATAGAAAGGTCAATAGAGAAACAGAAAGACATATATTTATGCTTCATAGATTATACTAAGGCATTTGATAAAGTAAAACATGATGAGCTGATTAAAATGTTGGAAGATATCAACATTGATAGGAAAGATTTAAGAATAATAAAGAATATTTACTGGAACCAAGTAGCGGCAATTAAAATTGGAAATAAAGAGGGTAGTTACGAACACACAAAGCTAGGAGTACGACAGGGATGTGTCTTGTCACCAGATCTCTTCTCCCTATATAGCGAAGTAATAATGAGAGAGATCAAAGAGATGCCAGGAATACTAGTTGGATGTTATAATATAAATAATATACGCTATGCAGATGACACAGTATTGGTGGCAGATAAATCAACAGACCTACAACAATTGTTGGACACTGTAGTAACAGAGAGTGCAAGGAAAGGACTCTCCTTGAATATCAAGAAAACAGTAACAATGGTGATATCAAAGAAAATTGTGACACCAAAATGTGACATAGAAATAGAAGGAAAAATTCTTAACCAAGTGGATAATTTTAGATACCTAGGGACATTTATAACATCAGATGGAAGATGTACAACAGAGATTAAGAGCAGAATAGGGCAGGCAAAGGCCGCATTTCAGAAAATGAAGAGTATCTTGTGCAATAGGTCACTATCACTGAGTGTAAGAAAGAGAGTGCTGAAATGCTATGTAGAACCAGTTTTGCTGTATGGCAGTGAATCTTGGAATGTAAATGAACAAATTAAGAAGAAATTAGAAGCAACAGAGATGTGGTTCCTGAGACGAATGTTGAGAATTCCTTGGACTGCCAGAGTAACTAACGACGACTGCCTGAAACGGGCTAATGAAACTAGAACACTATATACAACAATAAGAAAGAGACAAACAGCTTTCTTTGTTCATGTAATGAGAAGAGAGGCATTGGAGAACATCGTGACAACTGGAAAGATCGAGGGGAAGAGAGGCAGAGGCAGACCAAGAGAAATGATGCTGAATGGATTGAGACGGTGGCACGGAGGAATATCAACAGCAGAGTTGATCCAGAAAACCAGGGACCGAGATCTGTGGAGAGCAATGAACGCCTACGCCAGCCGGCACGGCACTTGATGATGATGATCCTTTACATGACATCGCTGTCAACATCAGCATTTTTTCAGCTGATCGTTGATTTCTTGGCAAGATTATGCTCAGTGGTTTGCCATTGCTTTCTGAGCGACAAGCTCACATACTACATAAGTTACCGACGCGGAGAGAACCGCTACCAATTCTCGCGCACGTCACGTTACTCACGAGAGTATATGGGGTTACGGAGAAAGCCATGTGACCCCTAGACCAGGGATTTGAAAACTAGAAAGCACAATTCTAACGATAGACATAGCACAATTCTAACACTAAGCAGAACAGATTTAGCATTCAACAGCACAATTCTAACACTAGACAATGCAATATTCTAACATCAAACATAGCTGGATTCTAACATCAAACGTACATGATTCTAACATAAAACATAGCATTGTTATTGTTTGTTGTTTGTCCATCAAGAATGATGATGACCATTCATTTCATCCAGTGGGGTTGAAGGTATGGAGCCGTGAGTTATAAGATGGCTAATAAGGCCTATTTTGGCTCGAAATGTTCTTTGACAATGTGGGCAAGGAATGCTTGACATTCCTGGACGAGGATCTCCTACAGTGGTTTTTTTCTGTCTAGCCTTTTCTTCACAGCTCTTGCAGTCCTGGTTGCTTCACAAGTGACTGCACCCTTGCGTAATGATGTAAGCCACGAATTTCGGTCTTTGGCAGCAAGCTCCCAGGTGTCATAATGAATTCAAAAAGCTTTCAGTTAGATTTTCAGTGTCTTTAAAGCGTTTCCTCTTGCCGCCTTAGGAGAGTTTACCACCAAAAAAAAATAAAATTCGTTTAGGGAGCCTGTGATCTGGCATCCGAGTTTAGTGATCAGCCCAGCAAATCTGATTCTTCATTAGTAGTGTGTGGATACTGGGCATATCAATCTAGGACTTCAGTGTCTGGGATCTTGTCTTGCCATGTAATCTTCAACAATTTCCTAAGGCAGACTGTGGAAGTGGTTTAATTTCCCAGCGTGTCACAGATACAGTCCAGGTTTCACAAGCATATAGCAGTGTGGATAATACAACTGCTTTGTAGACTTTCAGCTTTGTTTGCATGCTTATTCCATTTCTGTCCCACACATTCCTGTACAGTCTGCCAATGGCCGCGCTGGCTTTGGAGATTCTTGCATTCACTTCGTCATTAATTGTATCAGCTTGTGACACAGTGCTGCCCAGATAGGTGAATTTATCCACAACACTTAGTCTATGACCATTCACTTTGATATAGCATATAGCAAAACATAGCAAAATTCTAACACTAGACATAGCAAGATTCTAACATCAAACATAGCACAATTCTAACATTAGACATAAAACAATACATAAACTAGACAATTCTAACACTCTACAGAGCACGATTATAACACTAGATAATACACTTCCAGCACTGCATAACACAATCCCAGCACAAGATAGCACGATTCTAACATTAGGTAGTGCGTTTCTAACAGACAGCACAATTTCGACGGCGCAAATTTGTAAAATTAGACATAACACAATTCAAAGACCTGGCAGAACACAATTCTAACACTAGACAACACGATTCAGACATTAGATATCACTGTACTAACACTAGATAACATGATTCTAGCATTAGATAGCACTGTACTAACACTAGATAGCACGATTCTAGCATTAGATAGCACTGTACTAACACTAGATAGCACGATTCTAACATTAGACAACAAGATAACAACACTAGATAACACAATTCTAAGACTAGATATAGCATAACTCTAGCACTAGAAATATGATAATTCCAACACTAGAAATAGCACAGTTCTAACATTAGAAATACAATTATAACAGTAAACAGACCACTATTCTAAAGGTAACCAGAACACAATTCTAACACTGATTTTGGCACTTCCACAATGGTAACCCTACAGCTCATGATTAAGTATGAATTTTTGTGATATGATTAACTACGTAATATGTTTTCGCTTCTCTAACTGCAATCATGTAAGTGGAGAAGGGATACTAAATCATGCAGGCACTCATTCTGAAATGAGATACTAAATCACACAGGCAGACATTTTGAAAATGAAAATACTCAATTCTGCATAGACTCCTACATAATTATCCTGCGCTTATATGAAACAGTGAAATTTACTTTATCAAAGTCTAGTTGATCTTATTCTGCCGCTTTGACCCAGTGTTTGTGTCTGGTTATTCATAGAAAAGCAACATGACTTTTCATGATGCTAATTTTCCAGTAGTCAGTCGTTGACACAAACAGAATACGGGTGGCCCATTGCCAAGAGGCTTCAAGAATGAGCTCATATTTATTCATACCGCATTGGCAAATCTCGAGTGACCAATTTCTCTTCACTTTAAACCCGGGTCAGAATAATATGGAACGGTTTTTCTCTGATATCATGTGAAGTGGCAGAAAGTACAGTACAGAAGGATTAGGGGCGACATCAAGTGGATTGCACAGGGCTATATAATAAATGCAATACCATACTGCATTCATCAGTATCGCATGTTTAGTAAACATGCGATATTTCAACCTGTTGTATCCTGCGAAAAGTCTGCAGACTGCTACTTATTCTTTTCTTTTCAGTTAGTAATATGCATCGTCTTGTTGGAGACCTAGATGCTCTGAATTCTACTTGGTTATATAATTGCTTCTGATGAATCTCTCTCCCTCAGCATATGTTATGTCTATATCAGGTATGGGTAATCTTCCACAGTCCTTTGCAATATTTTTCGGCTTCTTTACTTCCAGGTACATTGCAATTTGCGGGAGTCCATTGTTGTACAACCCTTTTGGATTTCTGGCATAGTGTATATACTGTTTCCATTGGTTCTGTTAGTTTTTCACCGTTTCTGCTTTTCAATATTTCAGTATCTTCCCTGAAAGCCGCTGCCACCCCTCCTCTGTCTCCCTTGGCCCCGCTAACACTCAATCCTATCTCGGCAACCATTAATGCTAAGGGCACGAGAATGACTATTACTTGAATGACCAACTGCTTGCGTCAGTCGTGCTCGTTCTACCCGTCACTTAGAAACAGTATACGGAAGCCAGGATGTTTGAAAAATTACATGTTCCGTTCTAGACATCAGTAGCAGTCATCAGATTAACGATAATTACATCTTGTGCAACTGCACAAACACAGAAATCACAGACATAGAAAACAGCGAGGATCTTGCATAAGTACAGCATCATCTTCATCTGCATCAGTATCATCAGCATCATTATCATGTAGCGGAGGTAAGCTTGGAAGAATGGATAAGAACGCGCGTTCTTAAACATCCGGTGTGCTGATGCCGAGGTGAGGGGTTCGTCCCCTAGATGGGACAGACAGTTGGACTAAAATGTTGACTTCTCATCCTTGACTTTGGGACGTAAATTACAAGTACTTTTGAAGTCGGAGTGGCTTCGTCTGATGGCGAGGGGCATTGGTAATTGGCAAAGCTAAACGACACGCAAAATGCAGTCCAGTGCTACTAACAAAAAGTGTGTATTAACTATGCTTGAGTTCACAGCAAGCGAGCGCCCAATAACAAAGAAAACATTATCTTGTAGCAAGTGCTTTTCGGAACGTTGCTCTCGCCCTGACTCGCCAACTCGAACAATCCCTGTGCCGACAGCATGGTCATGTCCAGGATGTCTGTAATGTACTGCGTCCTCCGCTGTCATGTGGGTCCATCACTGCCTTGTCTTCCAAGAACTATGCCTTTTATCACTGTTCTTTCTAAACCACGATACAATCATCACATCTGTGGATCTTCAGTTAAAAGTCATTTACAGGACGTCGCAATCGAAGTAATAAATATTACAGTATTGTTGGCAGTGTGTTATTTAGTAGACAAATTTTAAGTTCTGTAGTTTTCCATTGCTTTGTGAACTATCGATGCTGATACCATCTAAAACAACGCAAGGCGGTCTGCTTCCAAATCGCCCGCGGCTGATTGCCTACCTCGGGGAAATACGAAACGCATTCACTAGCCCTATGTCACAGACGCTGGCGAAACTGCCGTTAAAGCTGTAAAAATACAATGGGTAAATCAACTAACGTGAGAAGAACGGCCACACGTCAAATCCGTGGTACACAGCTGTACATGCGACAGTCGGGGAGAATTAACATCAGCTAAGTAACTTTTGAATGTTTTAGTTAGTTTCATCAGTGTCACTTTATTGTTTGTGTAATAACGAAGGAACTAGCCGAAACGTCGATTTCGTCACTTGTGATTGTGTTCTAGTAAAGCTTGCAAATTCTACTTCACGTTTTCGTTGATTTACTCAATGTATCTGTAAACCACGATGACTTGTTATGTGTTTTAGTTCCCGAGAGATGGTGCTGAGTATTAGCCCGTTTTCTACTTTGTTCATACTTGGGAGAGGATACTGTATATTAGACCGTTTTCTATTATGTTCATAATTGGGAGAGGGTACTGTATATTAGCCCATATATATATATATATATATATATATATATATATATATATATATATATATATATATATATATATATATATATATATATATATATATATATAGTTCCGTCGCCCTGCTACTGAGTGCGTGCGTGGCGCGACACTGTGAGCTGTGAGTTTCGCGTGGAATGCTTTTACATGTGTCCGCGGTTGTTTGTAGCGTGAACTGCATGTTCGGAACGATGGCGGCCTGCTGTTGCTGGATTAACCGGTTTGCCTTTTCGACTCATGAGTGCATTTTTCAGGAGACTCCTGGCAGTCGCCGCTGGAGTTACGGAGTTCGTGCTTTGTGCTGCGCTTTCGGCGGGTCGTCCTGTGGAAAGAGACTGAGTCATATAGGATAAAACCCGGGTCAATGAAGTCTTTCTGGTGACTACCGTTTCCATCGACGATGAACTGTATTTTTCATGGAGGACTTTTTGTGTTGGCATTCTGGCATTATGCACAGTGTACATGTGCGGGCTGTTGGCTTGCCGATACTCCTGTCTATTCCATGGTTCACATTGGACAGCGAGGAGCATTTTGTGTGATATTCACTGGCACAGGAACGGAGCAATATGGGGACGACCCGTTGCCGTGAGGTTGGAACCACGACTAACTAACTAACTAACTACTATATTCATATTTTGAGAGATGATACTGTATATTAGCCCGTTTTATACTATGCTCATAATTGATTGATTGATTATACTATATTCATAATTGTGAGAGGGTACTCTATATTAGACCGTTTTCTCCTATGTTCATATCTTGAGAGATGGTACTGTATAACCTGTTTTCTACTATGTTCATATATTGAGACATGGCACTGTATATTAGCCCGTGTTCTACGGCTGACATTATGTTTTTCTTCTTGACTCAAGTATTCATAGACATTTTTGCAACATTGAATTTCAAAGCGTGGATATTCTTTTGTGTTAATGAAATATTCATGAGCCCAGCGACGTAAACATTTAAACGTGTTGCAATGTATTTACACTGATGCAATGAGAGTTCGCTGTTTACATTTTGTCTTCAACGAGTGCTCATCTTTTCCTTCGACTGTGTTTTAACACATTATGTCCCAAGCCACTCTCAATACATTGATGGGTTACCTGTAATATAATTAACATATGTAAAGGTTTTACTTTCTCGTTTTTTTTTTTTTTTTTTTTTTGGGGGGGGGGGGGGGGGGGGTTGTAAATCCTTTCTACAGACTTTCTTGATCGTAACATTACAATCCCCACATATAGGTATAGTTAACTGATTAACACAATTGCAAGCATGTCTGTAGTTTTATCACACTCGTTTTCACAGAATTTAAGAAACATGTCACTGTAAACTCCATAATGTCTCGGTGTTCGTACTCTGTGCTGACATTCTCCTTGTTTAAGCTATGGAGAGGAGAGTGGAGCACTTATATAGATATATGTTGGCAATTAAAATTATCCTTAACCAAAACTAAGGAAGCTTCAAATGTGGACGTGCAGCAGTTGCAAGATAATGAAATAATCGTACAATAATACGAAAAACGCGAATCTATTCGCAATCATGTAGCAACGTATCGACACCGTTCATGTTCTCTTCCTCAAATGTAAGATTGCAATCACAATTCGTAATCAAAAGCCACTTAATAAAATTCTTGTTGTTTGCTTCTGAAGTGTATTTTCCACTGTCCTTGGATAACTGATTAGTCAATTGTTCTAAAACGTTTCCAACTTGCCATCAAGTTGTTTCTTGGCACACATCTTTAGCGCTTCCATATATACAAACACACACACATGTATATAACTCTTTCCTGGGCATCATAATCATCATCATCATAAAATATTTCCACTCGTGGGTTCCCTAGTTCTGCATTCTATGCGTGGTTGTTATGTTGCAATGCTCTTTATTCCAGGTATATCTGCAGTGTCGCAACTTGCAAACCAGCTTTTTAAATGTTTTCCATATTCTACTTCTGTCCTGCATTCTATGCGTGGTTGATTTGTTGCAGTGCTCTTTAATTCCAGGTATACCTGCAGTGTTGCATCTTGCATAACAATGTTTTAAATGTTTGCTTTATTCTACTTCCTTCTTTGTTGACCAGCATTGTGCTTTCTTGTGTTCTTTTTTTTATTTCCCCGTGTGTCATAGTAGATGACCAAGCCGCTACAGCCTTTGTTTGTTTGTTTGTTTGTTTGTTTGTTTTTATAAATACATTAAGACATCATCGTTGTTCTTTTATAATTTCGACAAAGTGGTCGTTTATTGAATTTCCAGTCAAATAAATTCCTAACCTTCATTCACTGACATCCCCTGAATACCTCAATAACATTTTTCATTACCTTTTTCTATGACTAATGTTTCAGAATAATATAATAGACTAGCCAGGTGAACACACCGAGGGACCTTGTCTTTAATTTCAGTAGTACATTCTTTATTTGTCAGGATTATTTGTTTTTGCATATAAAGCCCTTTATGCTGTCACAGTCCTAATACTTGTCACACAAAAGACATTTCTCGTTACATAAGTACACTTTTTAGTTTGCACAATATTGTGATTTCCAGTTTTGAGCTGTAGGTCGAAGTTGCCATTCTTTTTTCTCGTGTAGGCATTATCTTTCATATAATATATTCTTGCTATTTTCAATCAGTTAACAAGATGCCGTTTCCATAATGATGGTTGGCTTCAATGGATTTCCAATACTCTCTATTTTGTGCCCTTGTGGTACAGACAGGCAGACTACTGTTCAGTCATCTCTTGATGTTGTCTTCCCACTTGTATCGATCTATACTCCATCTGCCTTAGGCTCTTCCCTCCATTTTGGCTTTTACAAGAGTGCTATATCTTTTAATGTGGCCAACATAGTTACTTGTCCCTGTTTTGTCTATTTCACCGACTCTATTTTTATTCTAAGCCTCTCGGTATTTGTTTGTTTCTCTTTCCATAAAATACGAACTATTCTTTTGAATACCCACATCTTCAGGCCTTCTATCCGACGTTCACAATTTGTATCAGTGTCCATGTTTCTGTTCAATATAGTAATGATGAATATATACGACATATGATAATTCCTGAGAGACCCTGCGTAGAACCATCATCAGAGAAGGCTCATTCAACGACCAAGTGAACATCCAAGATCTACAACAGGTAGCAGCGAACCGCCAAGCATGGAGAGCCATGACTTCTGCCCTATGCGCCGCCTTAGGCTCAAGAGGAAAGACTAACTAACTAGCTAATGATAATTCGCATTGTTAAAGTTTTATGTATTTCCCTGTCATTGTCATTTAAATATCATTTACTGCCAATATAGTACCTTGTGGTGTATGGCAGGGGGGGGGGGGGGGTCGTTGAGCCTGGGGAATTAAGGCAGCCTGGCTAGTGCAGTCGCCGTGAACTGTGCAGGTTTTTATTTTCCAGCATTTACTTTACAGGACATCGCTGTCAACATCAGCATCTTTCAGCTGATTGTTGATTTCTTGGCAAGATTACGCTCAGTAGTATGCCATTGCTTTCTGAGCGACCGGCTCACATATCCCGTAAGTTACCGACGCGGTTAGAACCGCTACGGATTCTCGCGCAACGTCACGTTACTTACGAAAGTATACGAGTTTACCGAGAAAGTCGTGTAACCTCTAGACCAGGGAGACCAGCACTGTGCAGGTTAGGACTGAAAAAAAAAATCAGACACCATACCGAGGATTCGAACCTGAGTCTCCCCAAGGAGAATCCGGCGTTCTAGCCCCTCGGCCAGCCGCTCCCTGTATTTCTCTACATGTGCATATTTTTTCATTAATTCCTTAGGGTTTTAATTCCTTTTTATTTTCAGTCATCCCACTATTGTTAATGCTTTATTTAATATTTTCTTTAGTGACTGTTTTCCTTCATAAAGAAGCTATTATAGAACCAAGTTGGAACCAGAGCTTCCGGGCCGCAGAAAAATGCATATTACAAACTCCATCTAAGGGAACAAGTAGCAATATTTAGACTGCCCACAGAACACAACAGGCTGACATACATTTGGTTTAATAAACCAAACGTGTGCTATACCAATGAAAGTAACTGACATTTGTAAAATGACGGCTGGACATTTACTTGCAACATATGCAAAACCGAAAACCATGTTGGCATAGAGCCGCTCTATTTTAAGACAAACATGGATATTTCGACAAGCTTAAGCTGACAGCTGGTGTCTTTGGATGTATTCATGCTGACGTTTGGGGGTGTGAGGAGGAGGAGGAGGAGGAGGAGGAGGAGGAGGAGAAGGAGACGGAGGAGAAGAAGAAGAAGAAGAAGAAGAAGAAGAAGAAGAAGAAGAAGAAGAAGAAGAAGAAGAAGAAGAAGAAGAAGAAGAAGAAGAAGAAGAAGGAGGAGGAGGAGGTACAAGAGAAGAGAGACAATGTTCTCTGGTCATGTAATAGAAGAGAGACAATGTTCTATGGTTATGTAAGAGAAGAGAAACAACGGGAAATAATTCTGACCACAAGAAACATCAGCGTCAGAGGATTCAGGGGCAGACTTGGGGAAATGATGCTGGATGACCCAAAACTATGGCGTGAAGGAAAGGCATCTAGAATTCTTCCAGAACACCAACGACCGAGCGAACGAACGAACGGAAGAAGCTTATTTTCAAAGGGTTAAGATTTGGGCATGCAGGCCCGTCTGACATTGTGCCCTTCTGATCTCTGCTATCAGACATTATTTCATTCATACATAGCTTATCAAGCTAATCCGTGATACGTGAAGATACATACATGGCTACGGTATTTCTTAGGTCACATGATGATGTCTGTCAGGTATTAGTCAGATATGACTGAGCTACCGTATAACAGTAGACGGTACTACCTGGTCTCTGTTAGCGCCGAACGTTGGGCGGCACTTACCAAACCCGACACCTCACATTGTGCCAACGGCTTCGGGCGGAAGAGCGCAATTGGGAGGGTACAAGCCTTACCCTGGTGCGAGGAAATGCAAGCTAAAGACAAAAATTGTCATGGCAGGGCAGACCAGGCCCTAAGCCTTGGTTGGCGACTGGTCTAGGATCGAAGCTCCGACAGGCGGACAGTTAGAGCATTGCTTTGCTGATCCGGCAGCTTCTGCAGCTTGTCTTGTTCCAGATGTAGGGGTGTTACCTTTCCTCTGGAGTGAACTAGGCAGGCCGAGAGAGGGATCATGCTGCATGGGCAACACATGATCTCTATATTTTAGCCCAGGCTTTGTGCTATGGAGAGGCAATAACTCCATCCCTGGTCTTAACTGATGATGATGTTTATTTACTACTGAACTCATGTATCCTTTATGTTTCCTTTATTTTATGTAAGGCTGACGCTCTTCTTTAAAGAAAAAACTTAAGAGAAGTAAAGGGAAAGCTTTACTAGAACACGATCAATAAATAAGCCAGACATGGGACAACGGATACTCACGCAAACCTCAGGTCCTGTATGACATCACACTGATGTTGGACAACATGATGTCTTCATCCGACATACAGGACTTCACGCTGGAGCTCAAGCCAACGAATACAAGCAAGCAAGCAAGCACTAGAACACGATCACTAGTAACACGATGGACGTTACGGCCAAAGCTTTCGTTAGCATATATACAACAAACACACACCGATACAACTACACTAAACACACTACATGAAAGTATGTATACAACAGTTACTCATCCATTTCCTTGTTGTAGACAACGTGTAATGGAATCCGCTTGTATAATTCTAACAAAGCGGCTGGAGCATAAATCACATCACTTCGTTTATTTCTTGTTATGGGCTTAAAACAGTGGTTCCCAAGATTGTTCATTCTGACACCCACTTTTTCTCAGGTTTACATCAGCTATCAGTTATCAGTTGGAGTATCTTCATTGCACTCCGGACAGGTCCATAGGTGCTCAGATCCTCCTCCCCCCCCCCCCCCCCCCAGCATATGCATTAGCGTTCGGAGGCTAATTCTGTTTTCTGTGTTGGTTGACGAGGCACCTCGTTTTTCTCAGGTTTACATATACACATGTACAAAATATCCAAGTTTAAAAAGACACTCCCCTTTCTTAGTACTAAATCAACTCCGCATTGATAACCTCGCGGTTCTGAGATTTGTCCACTTTAGCACTTTAGGAAGCACTGTTGTAGAAGAAATATAGTTTGTTTTTGTTTTTTAAGTCTCCAAAAATATGATCCAGTCTGATTTCGTGTCGTTCCCTAAATCCAGTTTCTTGTAAATCAAAAAAAGCTATTTTACATGCTATTAAGCTACAGGGGTTTTCCATTAAATTCGACAAAAATTTTAAATTTAAGATTTGCCCATGTTCTGATAAATGGACACCTCATGAATCTAAATACGCAAATGTTAATTGCTAAAATTCTATACAAAACAATGTACCGTGGAAAATAGAAACAGAGGGTTTGTTATATTGATTTACAGGATAATGTGAATATTTCAAAAATAGTTTATTAAATCGCTTAAGTTTAGTTAAAATGTTAAAATATTATTAAGCAATTTCAGTCACATTTCGAATATACTTACTCGCTTAAGTTAAGTTAATATTTTCAGACACTTCTAATGCAATTTCAGTAAAATTTGGGCATGTATAGTATCTTTTATATATTAACACTTTTGTCAAAAATGTGTGTCGTATATTTTTAAAATCGTCGTACGCTGTTACAAATGTTGAGATTTAAAATTATTTTTAAAATTTTTATTGCGTGCATATTTAAAACCATAGGAAAATAATTATCGCACACACATTACATGACTGAAGCCATGGCGATATAAAAGAAACATATCGTGCCTAAATGTACAATTAAAGTCAAGAATGCTATTTTGCGACAAATGCAGAAATTCAAATAAATAAGCACATGGATAACATCATATAAAGATGCATTGCAGAGATAAGGAACATAATATGACATGAGCAACCTGCAGTCTATCAAATGAAGAACATTTTATGCAATAAGCAATTGTCAATGGAAGCTAGAAACAGAATTCTTGCATGTCACATAAAACCAGTTATACCATATGGCTGCGAATCCTAGACAATTAGTAAACACGCGACAAAATCCCTGGAAGTCTTGGAATTGTGATTTGTAAATAATGATGCTGAAAATTCCTTGGATAGCTAACATTAGCCATCTGGACATTCCGAGGGAGGATAAATAGCAGAGACAACTTATCACAAACATCGAAAAGAGGCTGTCTTTCATTTTTTTTTTTTTTTAATTTACATTATGAGAAGAGAACAATTGGAACATGTTGCGGCAGCTGGAAAGATTTGTAGGCAGAGATATAGAGGAAGACACGGAGAGAAAATTCTTGACAGCCTTGAGTCACGGCACGGAAGGGAATCAACACATGAACTAATAAGTGCTGTTGGAGATTGCAAGATGTGGAGAAGCATATATAGCCTACTATAGTCGGCAATGTACTTGATGATGATAATATTGTTAATTCCAAAAATGTCCTAAACGTAAAGAAAATAACAAGTTAGTTGTGTGTCCTTTACAGGACGTCGCAAGCACTCCCATCTTCTTCTTCTTCAGCGTTCCGAGCCATTGAGGTTCTTTGCTGCAAATACAATCCGTCTCCATTCGTCTCTCTGGTGGACCTTCTCTTGCCAGTCGTTGATTCCAAGTGCTTGTAGGTCTGTACATGTATTATCTCTCCACCGCCTTCTTGGTCTACCTCGGGGTCTACGGTCATTTATTTCCTGAGTGTAAGCGAGTTTTGTTTCCCTATTATCTTCCATTCTTTCTATATGCCCCAGCCATTGTAGTCTATTAGCCTTCATGATACCAGTGATTAGCGGGGACTTAAACAGATCATAAATGTCTTTGTTACTTCTTCTTTTCCACTCTCCACTTTGTGTATCCCTAATGGGTCCAAAGATGCGTCTTAAAATTTTGTTCTCAAAGGTTTGTAACAAGGCTTCGTCTCCTTTCGTTGTACTCCAGGTTTCAGAGCCATACAGCACAACTGGTCTGATCAGTGTTTTGTATATTGTGATTTTGGTGTTACGAGATAGCGCCTTTGATTTTAGTAGATGTTGTAGTGCATAGTATATCTTATTTCCAGAGTTGATTCTAGTTTGTATTTCTTCCCTTATGATGTTGGAGCAGTTGAAGATCGTACCCAGGTATTTGTATGTTTCCGTTCTTTTAATGGTCATATTATCTATTTGTATGTGGCCAGAGTTTCTAGCCATTCCGTCTCTTGAAATTACCATATATTCTGTCTTATCTTGGTTGATAACCAGCCCCATCTGTTGGGCTTTTTCCTTTAAGTGAGTCAATATTTCCAATGTCTTTTGTTCACTTTGCCCTATAATATCTATATCATCTGCATAACCAAGCAGCTTGGATGTTCCTCCAATATCACATTCCTCCTTTACCTTCCTTACAACTTTCTCTAGAGCCAGATTGAAGAGTAGCGGCGATAGTGCATCACCCTGTTTCAAGCCAGATGTTATTTGGAAGGGGTCTGATTTCCTGCCTTTATATGTTACTATATTATAAGTATCTTCCATGCATAGTCTGGTCATGTTGATTAACTTCCTTGGTATTCCAAATTCCTGCATAGCATTCCATAGACTATTCCTATGGACACTATCATAAGCCTTTTTAAAATCCACAAAAATGTTATGCAGATCTCTTTTATATTCCCAATGTTTCTCGGCTATTTGTCGTAAGATAAATATCTGATCTATTGTTGATCTGTTTTGTCTAAAACCCGCCTGGTAGTCACCTAATATGTCTTCTGAATATGGTTTTAGTCTATTTAGTAATACTGCGGATAGTATCTTATAGCTTGTGGACAGTAGTGATATTCCTCTATAATTTCCACATTGGAACTTGTCTCCTTTCTTAAAGATAGGTATCAATAATGACTCTTTCCAGTCATGGGGTAATTCTTCTGTCCTCCAGATTTTTATTATTAGTTCGTATAGCTTTAGATGTAATGCGTGGCCACCTGCCTTTATAAATTCAGCAGCAATTCCATCAGTCCCAGTTGCCTTATTGTTTTTAAGTCGTGTGATTACATATAGGATTTCTTCAAATGTAGGTTCTTCAATTTGTGGTTCGCATGTTAGAACCTCTTCTTGTGAGAAAATGTTACTTGGAGCTTCACAATTTAGTAATTCAATAAAATATTCTTTCCATGTGTTGCACATTTTCTCATTGGTATTTATCATATTCCCATTTTTGTCTTATTTTTTTCGTTTTAGCTGTTTGTAATATACTAGGAAATTTTATGTTCAGAACATTGCCATTGCTTTCTGAACAACTGACGCCTCATGCCGTTGAAATCAACGAAAGGCAGTCTGCTGACTTGGAACCCTAGACTCGGTATAACGGCGATTTGTAAAACAAAACGTGTTCACTGCACATAAGTCACAGTTCCGAAAAAAAAAAAATATCCCTACAAATACATATCACACAATGCTACCATAACGAAACAGCCAGTCGCAGTTTTCAATATGGCGGCCATTTCTTTGGCAATCAGCGATGCTATCCAATCAAACACTGAGATTTTCATGACACTTCACATATAGATTATATCTCTGCAATGCAGATCAAGCGGAAATATTATAACGCAACCACTCTTCTTGTGCGTAGAACGTTATGACCCTATGGTAAGTGGCCAAATGATAGACGAGAAATGGCTTGGTGAATATTATTTCAGCTGCTATGACTTTTGGCAAGTAACTCTATGGTACCAGATTTGTGAGGCTGGGTCATACCGGGGTGATACTAGGTGAAGACAAAGATGGCAATTGAAATTCTTACCACAGCGACAAGATAAATGCATTTATCTATACAACGATAAATACATTTATCTATACATGTAAAATACAGTAATATAAACAAAGGGCTCTTTTCTACGTTTTGGTGCGTATCGGGTACACGATAGTAAGTAAGTAAGTTAGCAACTAGTTGGTATGTTAGTAAGTAAGTTAGCAAATTAGTAAGTAAGTTAGCAATTTAGTAAGTAAGTAAATACTTTAGTAAGTAAGTTAGTAAATAAATGATCCTTTTACAGGCCTTAAATCACATTGATCATCAATCAGTCATGTGCCATGCCGGAAAGCGTGGGCGTCATGACTCGCCATTTCACTCGATCACCAGAGTCGTGGATCAGCTCAGTGTTCCTGTCTCGACCATGTCATGTGGCCAAGCCATCCAGGTATTTTCTTCTCGGTCTTCCCCTTGGTCTGTTCCCTTCGATCTTGCCAGTTGACACCAAGTTCTCCAATTTATTTCTTCTCATAACATGTCCAAAAAATTCTCACTGTCTGCGTCTAATTTCTCTAATCAGTTTACGATTTTCATTTGTCTCATGTAGTACTTGGTCATTGGTTTTTCTGTCTGCCCATGGTATTCTTTGCATTTTCATCAGATCATACGAGTATGATACTAGACCCATATTGTTATAGATAATATAGCCAAGTGGGTGATGTACTCCCATATCATAGCTACCAAGAATTTCATAGTACCCAGTTTAAGCTGGGCTAACCTACAAGCCATGTTCCATTGCATAATTCTGCCTTTATGTGGATTGGAACCCATGCCCACCGGCCCGGCAGGAGTGTCTATCAGGCCTATGATGCTAGCCTCATGTAGTTATAGACGCATGGACACTCGTTGGGTGATGTGATTAATATTTCACTGACCAGCCGGTCTCCCTGGTCGAGGTGTTAGCAGCTTTCTCCTTAACCCAGAATACTCTCGTGGTTGACGTGAGCGCACGAGAATTGGAAGCGGTTCGAGTCACGCCAGTGACGTATGAGAATATGTAGCCGGTCGCTCAGAAAGTCGTGGCGTGCTGATGAGCGTAATCTAGTCTAGGAATCAACATACAGCTGAAAGATACTGATATTGACCGCAATATCCTAAAACAGGATGGAAACGCGGGGGAAAAAAATCTTTCCTTTCCAGGAAATTACTTGGTTACACTTAGAACGAATTAACGAACGAGTGAACGTTATTTTCAATGGATCACACATTGGGAAAGCAGGCCTGTCTTACAGAAAGTCCCTCTAATCACTCATCTTTCAGACAGTAAGTAATCAGTGCTGTGTCGAAGTGGTGGTTACAGACGAAATCGTAATCCCGCATACCACGTAAAGAACACGGCTGCGGGCGATTTGACAGCAGATCGCCTTGCGTTGTTTTTCATACAATAGTATGAGTAACGGTGGTTCAGAAAGTAACCTAAACTTGCCAAGAAATCACAAACGCCATAAAATGCTGATGTTGACAGCGACAACCTATACAGGATATGCAACTAGCTTCAAACGGTAATAACATGTTCCTTATTATGTATGCTTAGAAGAAACACAACAGAATCGGACAATCAAAACCTACATTTTATGAAATGAATATCTTATGGTATACATAATTGTTATTAAGGGTTAAGCAAAGCATTATTGCATATTACATATCTCCAATGTGGCTTTGAAATTAGGTTTAAAAAAAAAAACAGTTTTTAAGAATTAGTTAGATCTACCAGTCCTGATGTACCGACGTGAATCAAGGACAATTAACAACCTACTAAGGAACTATGTGGACGCTGCAGACATGACGTTTTATAGAAGAATGATGAGATCATCATCATCATCATCAGGGTGGTCATCACCGTGGATCAGCTCTGTATCCTTGTCCCGACCTTGCCACGTGGTCAAGCCATCCAGATATTTACTTTTCTGCCATTGACTTGTTCTTCTTCCCTCAATCTTGCAAGTTGTCACCACGTGCACTTGTTTATTTCTTGTCATAACGTGACCAAAATATTTGACTGTCTGCATCTAATTTCTGTAATCAGTTTGCGGTTCTCATTTGCCTCTTGTAAAACTTGCTCATTGGTTTTTGTGTATGTTCATGGTATTCTTTGAATTTTCCTCAGAAACAACATTTACATTGTGATCAGATGTTTTTCAGCTTGTCTACTCATCCTCGACGCTTCACATCCATACAAAAGTACAGGCTAATGTAACACTTCAACACTCTTTTTCTCGTTGGAATTGACGTGTTTTTATTATGTTTTCCATTGTGCAAAAGGCAACCTTTGCCATAGCGATGAGATCGCCACGGACAAATAAAATGCGCATTGAAGATACGAGGGTATGTTAATAAGTAAGTCACAAATGTCTTTAGAAAAATACCTACACATGATAACAACTTGAAACCAGTCTATTTTTATACGTACATTGTCCCTTTGTTTCTCAACATAATTTCCACCAACATTTATGCACTTATCCCATCGTTTTATCAGTCCTCCCAAACCGGCTGCATAGAACTGCTTGCTTTGTTTTCATTTACTGGTATCCCACAGAACTGTGTGACTTACTTAATGACTCGCCCACGTAACTATTTCTATCCAGCTATGCACCGCTTTACGGGATAAACATTTGTCAGCATAAACACTGAAAATTCACCTTGGCGGGAGACATTTCGCGAATGACGCCGAAGTTGAATGTGAAGTGAAAACTTGGTTTAGATTATTCAGTCTTCAAGCTAAGTATTGTTGCTGTTGTTGTTTTTGTTCTTTTTGGTTGATGACGACCATGGTCGAAACGTTCGCGCGCGCGCGCGTGTGTGTGTGTGTGCGTGCGTGCGTGTGTGTGTGCGCGCGCGCCCAGACTTGTTTCTAACAAGATTTATACCCCCTGTGATGAATGATACAACGATGGCCCACTTCAGAAAGATTCTCCAGCAAAGGAAGCGACAAATTTCCCTTGATAGTTTCTTGGTGCAGAAAGATTTCCAGTCGGCTGCCAAGAAACACTAACAGCGACAAGATACTCCCGAAACTAATGATTCAGAATAACAAAGAAAGTGACAAATTTCCCACGTTCGTTTTCTTGGTAATAAAGATAGACTAAATCTCTTTTTATTTTACATTTAATTCATTTGGTTGTTTTCTTTCTCTTTATTTAAAACGTGAAGTACACGTATTCTTTGCGTTTTGTCAGGTAAACGGCTGGATGTTAATAAAAAAGAACTATTCTTTCATCTTGAAACGGATTGTCTTTATTTCATTGATTTCAATGTTTCGGGCTACGAACATTTTGGGTTACGAACCGAGTTCTGGAACGAATTAAGTTCGTAACCCGAGGTACCACTCTGTGTGTGTGTGTGTGTGTGTGTGTGTGTGTGTGTGTGTGTGTGTGTTTGTGTGTGTGTATGCGTGTGTGTGTGTGTGCGTGCGTGCGTGCATGTATGTATGCATATACGTGTGCGTGCGTGCGTGCGTGCGAGCGTGCGTGCGTGTGTGTGTTATCTGTCGTCGAGTTCCCTAATTAAATTTAAAGTGTGATCAATTGATTTCATTGGAAGAGAACACGTCGCAGACATTCGTAATGTTCACGATAAAGTCAGAAGAAATACTAATGATTACGATATCAGCGAACGATACAAATTTCGCTCAATAGTCAAAAACACTGCACCATATTTTTAAACATAGAATGTACATGATATACGCTAAAGTTAGTATTATCATTTGCCTTGTCAGCTTGCGTAGGCGTCCATTTTTCTCTACGGGTGCTCTTCATCATCTCTTCTGATGATATCCCTCCATGCCGCCATCTCTGTTCATCCAGCATTATTTCTCTTGGTCTGTGCCTGCTTCTTCTCCTACTGATCTTTCCAATCGTCAGTATGTTCAATGCCTGTCATTTCATTTTATAACCAAAGAATTACGTTTGTTATGCTAAAGTTTTTTTTTGTTGCGTATCCCTTACGGGCCGGTCTCTCTGGCTGTGGGGTTACAACACTTTCTCTCTGTAATCCCGTTTATCACGCAGAGTCTCGCAGCGGAGCGAGAACTGAGGTGGTTCGACCCCCGCTCGTGACTTGCGGATACTGAGCCGGCCGCTCAGAAAGCAATGGCAAACTTCTTCTTCTTCTTCAGCGTTCCGAGCCATTGAGGTTCTTTGCTGCAAATACAATCCGTCTCCATTCGTCTCTCTGGTGGCAAACTACTGAGCGTAATCTTGCCAAGAGATCAACAGACAGCTGAAAGATGCTGCTGTTGACAGCTAAGTCCTGTAAAAGGATACGCAAAACATTATTATTATTATCCCTTACGGGACGTTGCAGTCAACACCAGCATTTTCAGCTGTTGTTGATGTACTAGGCAAGTGTTACGTTCAGTAGTTTGCCATTGCTTTCTGAACGACCGGCCTCTATACCTTTTTCGAAAAAAACCAGCACCGCCGTGTTTCGAACCCGGGTATACGGGCTCACAAACCGCGTTCGCAAGCCCTTCAGCCACAGAGACCGGTTATGCTAAAGTACAAGTTGCGATATCCTATCTGCATAACCTTAGCAAACTACTGAACGTGAACTTGCAAAGGAAACATAAACAGTCAAAACAATACTGGAGTTGACTCCTACGTCCTGTAAAAGGTATGTAACTGATTACATATGACAGATATTGCATTTGTAATCATGATGCTTTTTGCAACGTATGTTGTCTGAAAGTATTTGTGGAATGGTCAACTACAGGAGTCACGTCAATGTCTGCTCTCATCAAGAAACATAACGGGTGGCTGGCGGTGCCATACCATCTCTGAACATATTTGAACGAAAATAGAGAAAGATAAAGTTTGGACAATGATCTATAAGGGATTTAGAGACATGTATTTTTGTGTACAACATCATATTATCTACATTGAGGCGAATGAGAGAAGAAGAGCTGGAAGAAGAGACAGTGAGATATAAATCACGTCCTCATTGAAATGTAGACTGTCTGTCTGTCATTTACTGCCAATAAAATACCTTGCGGTGTATGGCGGGGGGGGGGGGGAGAAGGGGGGGGGGGGGTCGCCGCTAACTGTGCAGGTTAGGGTTTTCATTTTGCCACCGACAGAAACAAACTCCACCCCTTATCGAGGATTCGAATCCGGGTCTCCCGAAGGAGAATTCGGCATTCTAGCCACTCGGCCGATAGACACCAGGAGAAAAATTGCATAGCTCAACCAATATAAAAGATTGCTTGGTTACGCCGTTGTTCGAAATTTTCCACTACAAAGAAAATAGATAATTGCCTAGAAACGGATCTCAATAGGATGCCAAAGAGTTAAGATGATGTCTGTGATATTCACACAGTCTGATCATGTCAAAAATGGTGGAAAAGTAGGTGAAAAAATGCAATACCTATAGCATCAAAATATTGCATATCCTTTGCATTGTGATCAATTTCTAGGCAATTTTCGTTCAGTAGTTTGCCATTGCTTTCTGAACGAGAAGTCAGCGTTGAAATGACCGATATCTGGAATGAACCCACTATCCCGCCGACAGTGCATCTGAAGTTTAATCGCGTGGGTATTTAATTCTTAAGTCATACTAACCTGTACCCGCAGTATAGACTAGTAAAATACAAGTAAATCAGAAACATCAGACTAGCCCCGAGCACCGAGTTAAGCCCGTTGGAATGTTGTATTGTAAAATATAGATATATCAAGTTTCGTTTAACTTAAAAGATACATAAAGTTTTACTCCACTTTGAAGCTGTATCAAGTTCAATTAAATCTGAACATGATCAGCTGTAGATTAAATATGAGCCAGCTTCAATCAAATAAGAACTTGTTCAAATATACACTGGAAATATTTTGTTCGTAAAGAACAGAGAAAATATTCTCACAAGTGGGAAAGTCAACTCAGAAATTATTATAAACTCGAAAACATTGGATATGAAGAACTCATTTGGTGTTGTAAAAGTTTATTCAAATTTAAGAGACCTGTCTGAGCATTGGATGCTGGAGAAAGATGCTCTTAAATCATCCGGCCTATGGTTCAAGCTACATATAGTTAGACTAATCATCATTCGATGGGTGATGTGATCAGTACCACAGCGGCTCCTTTGACTTCCCTGGAGATTTGCTGGTGTCTATTTCAGGCTGGGTGGACACCACCCAGGTCAATTGTCACCATCTGAATGGATGGTGGGTCGGACATGTGAACACCACGGCAGCTCCGATCATGCTCTAGGTCACGGTATAATGAAGTACGGTGTCCAGAGACCTTCCTTATTTTCGAAATTTCCATAAATGGTTTGGATGTTTCCGACCAGCATTTTATGAGGCTATATCACATTAAAGCAGTTATATTTGCAAAATAGTAAACAATATAGAATAACACAAAGTAATGCAGCTTTACACAACACAATTACGGAAAACACAGAACGTTGCGGCGACTAGCCTGTCGTGTCCTCCTTTTAAAGTGTCGTCCCTGGAGTGAAGAGAGTCAACACCCACATTATAATATTTTTTTTCCTTATCAATATCCTGGAGAATCCACCAGCTTCCGTCCAACACACTCCATCAGCCCGTGGACACCTTCCTATCACTCTCTCACTGTCGTACTATGCCCCCTCTCATACTTCCCCAGCGCAACATACTCAACAACTCTTGCTTCTAAAAATTAATAAAGATTAATTTATTAAAAGAAAAGTGTAACGTATATGAGACGTGTATGCGAAGACAATGTGTGTCGTGTATTATAACATAAATGTATGTGTCAGCCTTCAAAGTTCAGGATCATAGTGTACACATCATGGCAAGGATTACACGACATCACACGAGTAAGTACATTAGACCTCACCGAAGTCGTATCCTTCTCTCCAGACATGTCCTCCTCCAGGAACTCTGATGACCATGAGATCTGAATCCCATGTAAATATATAATGCGTGGAAAAAAACTATTAGTGTTCCTAACGCAACTGTTCCTAATAGTTTATAGAAACTCCGGCTTCATAATTCCGGCGCAGTGAAACAAACATGGAACACTGTCCTATGAACAGGACTTTTTGTCTCTTGCTAAATGTTCTCTAGTTCTCACTATTAAACAGTTATTGTCTATACTCCAATGGAGTCTTTTATTTTTGTTCTAGTCATAAGTGAACTGAATATCCATCACTACTGGTGTGTTAAAACTGGTATGACCTAAACTCATTCGGTATTTATCCTGTAGGATACATATACCATTCAGCTCCACTGAGCAATGTTGATCATCTTCCTCTAGCATAAGCTCTGTTGTAAAGTTGCTGGCCAATCTTCCTGCGCCAAACTTTATCCGGGATCGGATTTTGCCTGGGTTCCGTGTTCTTCATTCCAACCAGAGGAAACCTTAGGCAACACTGCAGTTAGATCAAATTACATCCACTCTTGCCATGACAGGCACGTGTAAAATTAAACCAACTCAATTCTCACACGGTAGACATTTTCCCATCAGAACCGCAGCGCCGAAGCACGTCTGCTAAAATCCAAGGTTTGAGTTCAACTGTCCTCTCCAATCATGGTTTTCTGGCAAACCTAAAATTGGTCACGTGACATGGTTGATGTCCTGCAGGTGTTATTTGGGCATATCATCCATTGTCAAGAATCGATTTTCCCTGGCTCCATCAATGTCAAAGTTGTCATCAGTTGTTTGGACTCCCCCAACAAACTAACGAGTTACTGTATGATCCCAACAACAGTTTTCCCCAACAAGCTGCCAATCTTCTTTCCGTCCGGAAACTATGAATTGACAGACGGACTGTTTTCTTCCGAGCTGAGTACTTCCGCTTCCAATCCTACTTGTTTATAATCTGTCAAAGCGATGTATGATTCAGCTCATTCACTTCCCCTACACATTTGCAACTGTTAATTTTGCCCGACATGTGATGGCCGACATCCGATTGCCACCATGATCCCACGGGTTCCATCTGTATTCAAATGTTGACAAACTGTCAAAGCGATGCCGGGATTTGTCTCACTCACCACCGAGTGTTCCCCTGTTGTCGACCCAATGTAACCCCGTGCAGCTGCAACCATTTACCGTCCTGGGGTTTAACATCCGATTTGTTTTTTCTGTTAGTAAAATAGTTGTCGCTGGCAGATAGTCCGTTTTATCAGAAAGCCTCTATAATAATCAACTGGGTAAACGCAAGGTTTTATTTTGTGACATAGCCTTCATCAGCAAACAAATACATACACAAAACACAAAATATAATCACGGAGAAGACCCTCCATTGACTGCATTAAAACATAAGAACGGAATATGAAGAATGAAAAGATGAAACAATGAGAACATTGAAGAGAAAATGGAAATTAAAAAAAAACATTACTACCTATCTCAGAATCCCAGACCGTGATACTTTGATATTTTAATTAATTTTTTTGTAAAATAGAAAAAGTAATACAAACAAAAACTGTCTGTGTGTGCATCTTCTGGGATTTGAACCCAAATCACAGTGTCTACATACAAGTCAATAAACCACTACGTCACTACGGACCAAGCTGACATATGGACATACTTTTAGTCGCGTATTCAACGGTCCAAGTATCGCGTGGAGGAAACTCTATCAACTCTAGCGCTCAGTGATAAACAGCGGATTCTACGGAGATCTACGCAGATCATTCTTGGCTTTTACTAATTTCCCAGGAGAATAGAACGACTGGATTTCTCTTATTCTCATGGCGTCCCTTAGCTAAACTATGACTAAGCTAAGCCAAGAACCGATCCAGTAATTTAATGAAGCGTATGTCTATAATGAAAATTTGTCGTTTCTTTAATTTCTAGTTCCTTTCTATGTTTTGCATTTATCCCTTTAAGGATAAGTTGTGGTAAACTTTGTAATCGCTTGTATATTTTCTTGTATGTATTTCACATAATGTATGTCATTAGTTGGTAATGTATTGCGTGTTTTTGTTTTTTTTTTCAGTGTAAAAGGTCATTTTACCACGCCTTGGACCTTTGGGCATATGGTGATCGCCCTATTTTAATAACTGTGAGGTTTTTGAAAAATTGCCGTTCCATGTTTTGTATTCCACCTTTGTGGAGTTAATACAACATACAAGGTAAATACACAACTTGGAACTGCAATATTTTCTAAAACCCCACAGATATTAAAAATACACCTTGTATTTATGATCAGTCGACATTCCAGGGGTGATGCGGTCAATATCAAACCAACTGCCTTTACTTTTCACGACTTTTCCCGGGACGCATTTTAGGTTGTGTCCACCTGAAACTCTAATGTCAATGTTTACAATCGGCTTCTATGCGGATTCGAACTTATGACCACCGGACCAGTTGGCAAGTGCGCTACCGCGGCTGCCGTGTGTTACTTAGTCTCCCTGGTTTTTTGTTGTTGTTGTTGTTGTTGCCTAGTGGGTACGAGATAACGGATTTTCTAGTTGTGTGTGGAAGAGACTACCCGATCCGGTAAAAAGCTTTAACTGTTAAATCTAACTTATTAAAATCATCATCATCATCATCATCATCATCATCATCATCATCATCATCATCATCATCATCGTCGTCGTCGTCGTCGTCCGCGTCGTCGTCGTCGTCATCATCATAATCATCATGATCATCCAGTGCCATCTCCTAGTGAAAGTTGGCGCTAATGAATCTTCAGCAAGTTTCTTTGCTGAGCCTTCGTTGTATATTCTGCTGGACTGCATTCTAATCATAAAATAATAGGTATCGAGGTTACTCACCATCAATGAGTAACACAGCATCATCAATATTATGTGCCTTGCAAAATGACGTAGGCGGTCTTGTCTCTTCACATATCTCAGTCTTTCATCTTCATCTGCCCTTTATCCTATGTTAAAGCACAGGCCATTACATCTCATCTTTTTCTTCTTGAAACTTGCGGTGACGAGGTGCCATTACATCTCATCTCATCTTGTTCCTCTTTTACCTTGCGGTGTTGGGGTGCCATTACATCTAATCTCATCTCATCTTGTTCCTCAACTACCTTGCGGTGTTGAGGTGTCATTAAATCTCATCTCATCCTGTTGCTCTTTTACCTCGCGGTGTTGAGGTGTCATTACATCTCATCTTGTTCGTCTTGTACCTTGCAGTTTCGAGGTCCCTTACATCATCCTACACAAACCAAGCCGTTCTATATTTTGCTGTTTCCCAAAGTTAGCTGCATGTTCTTTCCATTGCATTCATCCGCGTCTCTAATTCTCTTGCCCATGTATTTGTATCATCATAAAAATCATCATCCTCATCATCATCATCATCCTTCTCCTCCTCCTCCTCCTCCTCCTCATCATCATCATCATCATCATCATCATCATCATCATCATCATCATCATCATCATCATAATCTTCCACTTCTGCCGTCAAGCGTCTTGGGGAGGAATAATTTGCGTTCTAGCACCCGGTGGGCGGCACTGGATAGTGTCATTCCGTGTGATCGTACAATGTCTTTCATGTCGTAAATCCATTTTCTTCTTGGACGTCCTCTTGGTCTCGTCGCAGATGATCTTTGATGTAAGGCCAGTGATGGTAGTTGCTGATGTTGCATTCTTACGACATGGCCAAACCACTTGATCTTCTGTTTTTCAATAAATGTGGCACACGATGTTGATCCCAATGTTTTCTTTTATTTCGATTGCTCTGTGAGTTCCGGTAAAGTGACTTTTGGTCAGCGGTGTTCAGGATTAATTCCATCGATGGCATTCCTCCATGTCATCCTATTAGACCACCAAGCATCATTTATCTTGGGCTGCACGCTTGAGTAGAACACTTGTAGAAAGCTACCCAACATGCAATAGAAAAATACATTAACTATTGTTTCCAAGTCCACGAGTTAAAGAGAAACTCTTTTAGAAATGCATGCAAGGGATAATATATATGTTATATAAACCTAACAACGGTTCCTACTAAACTGTCAACTGTTTATCGGGGAAGGGAAGAGAGAGAGAGAGAGAGAGAGAGAGAGAGAGAGAGAGAGAGAGAGAGAGAGAGAAAGAAAGAGAGAGAGAGAGAGAGAGAGAGAGAGAGAGAGAGAGAGAGTCTAACAGATACTTTCATCTGAAAAACAAAGAAATGAAAACAGAAGTACCACATATAGTCAGTTAACAAGGAATATAAAGGCTTACCAAACAATATATATATATTCACGGAGCAAAAATAGCAATATAGAAAACTACAAGAGCACAACAATAAGCAGGAGATGAGGACTAGTCCTTTTCAAGACCGTTATCAGAACAAGGAATGAATCAATCGGAACGAATAAAATACAATGGAAACCAGCAACTAACTTACAACCTCTATTATAACTTTATTAAAGGTTGAAAAGTGTAATAGTATGTTTATTCCATATGCTAAGAAGAATATCAGCATTGCTGTGTTAATCTTCGAAATAAAGGTTTGTCTTTTCGAGCCGCCTATGATAATTCTCGGAGTGTACAAAGTGCAAGCTACATCACGTAGTTTGCTCTATAATAAGAGTCATAGGGGGTCAGATAATAGCCTCAATCAGGAGAACTCTTTATAGTGTCTGAGATAAACATATTGACGAACACAATCTGGACTGATGGAGATCTAAAACTGGATACAAGCGTCTGTTGCCAGACGGCATAAACGGAACTTCGCTGTTACTATATGTGGCGATTGCTGCGATAGAAAGGTCACAGGAAGAGAATATATAGGTTATATTCGTGTGAATGAAATTGTTATGGCTGAATAATAAGAATACGGAGCGATAGACATCGGTAAATGACAGTCTTATTTGGAGGGAAGATGCTGGTGAATAATGGATATTTAAAGATGATATTGAAAAAGTTAACTGCTGTCAACTCCAGCATTTTTTGGCTGTTTGTGGAATGTTTACAGTAGTTTGCCGTTGCTTTCTGAACGACCGACACTCATATCATTGAATGGAAACCAACACTGGAAGGTCTGCTTCTAAATCGCCCTCAGTTGTCTTCCTAACGCGGTATGCGGAATTACAAATTGCATCCGTAAGCCCTTCGCCACAGAGCCGGAACAGTGATGGCGCTATCACTTCACAAACCCATAGCAGGAAAGTGCTTCAGGACAACCAGAAAACTAAACGAAGATACACAATTGTACCTATTGTTGCTGCTCGTAAGTGCTTAGGACAATAAGAAAACTAAACAAGGATACACAATTTTACCAATTGTTGCTGCTCGTCACTACACTTTTGTCACTCATCATACTAGGCTCCCTGCTCCCACACCCTGAATGTCCACATATATTTTTTCTAATTAATTTGTAGTTTCCCTACCTCTAGAAGGGTGTCTTCTGGCGTGAGAGACAATGATAAGCGTCAAGATTATACTGGTATAGATACTATAAAAGTATTAAGCATTGTCCACGTCCTGGAGGGTAATGGATATGTTGTTTTAACTGGTCCCGAGAGAGAGAGAGAGAGAGAGAGAGAGAGAGAGAGAGAGAGAGAGAGAGAGAGAGAGAGAGAGAGAGAGAGAGAGAGAGAGAATCTAACAGATACTTGACACTTGTTAAGCGTATGTTACGCGTATGTTAAGCGTTAAGGGTATCAGTTTTATTGGTCTAAGTGTACCGGGGAATATGTGGCCAGTCATAACCTCTCGAAGCGAACGACAAGATCTGGAATCAAACCCTCGCCCTGTGGCTCACATGCTATGTTCAGCGTAGTGTTGAGTATATGATGCTATGTCGATATAGTTATAGATCTATCGGCACTCAGTGAGTGATGTAATCAACATCACACAGGCCATCTGTATTTCACAGGCCATTTCCTGGTGCCCGTGTTATGTTGGGGAGCCGCGGCAGCATAGTGTCTAGAGCATGCCATGAACCAACAGTGACCTTAAGGGGTTTAATAGGGGGAGCACCGGGGATGAGTTGGACCCACAGAACCTAAGAATTAATCCACCAGTAAAGTGAAAAGAAATATCTGAAAACAGCTCACTGAAAAGTGAATAAACGAGCTGAGACGAGTATTAATTAGCACTGCACGGACCTATTTATGAACAGTCGCGTGATATGACGCTAAATAACGCCAGAAATGTGTTTTTAACGCATTGGGTTGGGGAACTTGAGTGTGTAAACATCGACAGAAAAACTTGTATTATTCTAACTGTATCTACAAAAGAATGGACTGTGTAAGAATCATTATATTAGTTAACGAAGTTGTCTGAATTTGCCAGTGAATCAACAACCATCTGACAGCAACTGAAGTCAGATTATGCAAACATCGTCTTGGGACTCCGGGACGACTTGCCATGTGTGTAAACACGTAACATGCAGAATAACACGTGGAGTGGGATGAGACATGGTGGTGCATGTAATTTTGGTCACCGCGCGTCGTCATTAATGTTTACTGTGAACTGAGACGCAAACGTTCTGGGTCATTCTGTCTCAACTGTAAACTATCAGATTTGTCTACTGTTGTACGTTGTTCTACGAGCCAGTATTCTCAGATCTACGTAAGCCACAGTATGGCAGCCGGCCTGTCAGCTCCGCTGTCATGGATTCCAATTCGCATATTGCCATATATATTTTTAATTGATCCGGACTCCCAGGTTGAGCGAAGGTACAACAGGTATCAGGACACGTCTCAGGAAGGGAAGACAATATTTACTCCCGGAACACCGAATGGCTTATAAAAATATAAATCTAGCACCATATACAGGATACGACCTAAGGCACATGAAAGGACCCTCACTTTACATACTATGTTAGATTGGGTGGGTCTGGACGCGCAGGTTAATAAAAATAAATAAAACAACATTTCCAGTTGAAATTCGACACATGCTCACCAGGTCGACGGCAAGTCATTGCTTAACCCGTTGCTCCACGAATAGATGCTGGACAGTACAACAATAACAAGACTCGTCATTGAATAGACCGCAAGTTACTGCTCCACCGTTGCTCCCTGAATATATATTAGACAACAACGAATTAACAAGACTCGTCATTGAATAGACCGCAAGTCACTGCCCTACCGTTGCTCCCTGAATAGATGCAAGGACAATAAACAAATAAAAAGACTCATCATTGAATAGAGCGTTGTGGATGACAAGCAATCATAACACAACTAGAAATATCATAAAGAGGGGATATACCAAGATAATGAGAACACTCAACAAATGGCAAACTTGTTGTCTGCACATAACAGAAGGCTGTAGCGGATTTTGTTGATGATTTTCCCTTCTCGCGCATGTAAAATGCCATAGGATTTTAAAGCTTTGTTATCGACAAAACCGATAAATCTCACAATTGTATGTGTGAGAGAGTGTGGAGACAATGTCTGTGTGTGCGTGCGTGTGTGTGAAAGAGAAATGGAGAGACAGGGAGAGAGAGAGAGAGAGAGAGAGAGAGAGAGAGAGAGAGAGAGAGAGAGAGAGAGAGAGATTAATAATTTAATATATAACTACACTGTGAATGACAACGGATTTATATAGGGGAGTTAATTCTGTTTTCTCATCTCGGCAGGAATCCAGTACAAAGCGTTTTGTAAATCCCACAAAATCTCCCGGTAGCTAATCTCCGCAGTAGCTTCAAGACAAATAGATGTTTTCTTTTCTTTCGGTAAGCCTCTCTAAACAATGTGCCATATAAGCCTGTGAAATTGTCCGATGAGAGTGGCAAACCAGAGAAGCATTTTACGGGGACAATATAAACTCTAAGGTTTATATAACGTATCCAGGGAACAAAGTCTCTCCACACAATGTCCCACAAGTCTGTGAAGTCATCTGATGAGAGGGGCAAACCACAGGAACATCTCACGGGGACAATGCAAACTTTGATGTTATAACACGTAAGCATAGTTTAAAAGGCAAGAGGATAGACATCATTGCACCGGGTTTTATCCCACATGGCTCAGTTTTTTTTCGCAACCGGCCTGCCGAAAGCGTCGCACTCCGTAGCTCCAGCGTCGACCACCAGGAGTCTCCGAGAACATTACATACGTGAAACGAACGACGTAGCCAGAAATCAAACCCACCGCCATTGGCTCGCTAGGCAGGAGGGGTAACCAATCCGCCACGCAGACCCTCATTTACAACATATGGAAGCAATATCAAATCCAATTAACACCTGCTCTAATTTTAATTATTCATACATTGCAAGAAATGACTGCAGTCGGGCCAAGCTTCCTGTATAGTAAATGCTCAGTATAAGAACTATAAGTAACAGTAAAGTATACGTCCCTTTTGCACGCCTTAATGCGCATCGAGTATACGGACGACACCCAAATTTGTATAAGTCTACCGGCACACTGTGGGTGATGTGGTTGGTATCACACCGCCCGTCTTTACTTCCTAAAACATATTTGGTGCCCGTTTTTATGTTAGGTCGACCTGGGAGCCAGGGTAAATTTTGAAAAATCCGAACCGGCCCAACTGCGGATCGAACCTGTGACCACCGGGTCGGCAGACGAGTGTCAAGTCATTAATCTACACGACTTTTAGAAATACACTTGTCTGAATCTTAAGGGTCTGGTAGGTAGAGCGACGGAACAATATTTCCAGACTTTCATAGTGAGATAACGTTTACCCATATATTCATCTTTCGCTTGATACCCTATTGAGGCAATGGTAATTATCAACCAACTCACGTCAAGCAGTCCTTTATTTTGCTATCTTCGGCACCTCTCTCCAAGATCTCCTAGTCTAGTCCATCTCTGTCTTTAATTCTCTTCTCCGTGTTGTTATGTCTCCCACTATTTCACTCGCCTTGTGGGTTCCAGACACAGGAAACGTCTAGTTATTCTATTTTCAGGTTTCCCAAGTGTGTGTTATAACCAGAGCCCGCGTCTTCTCCCGATCTCTTGACTCATTGGAATGTGTTGAGTTCTCTCGGTAAGAGCTACATTGGTGATTCTGTCATACAGTCGTAGTCCTTTTCTGGGCAGGCACCAGTTAATGAATGTTTGTAGTGTACTAGTAAATCCCGCTTATAGCCACTTATCATGCCAATAAAGTTGTTATAATCACGTACATAATCAAATCGTAATCGTTAACAGAAAGAAAGAAAATAAATCAATAAATATAGGAGAAATCAATCCAACATCAATATATCAAATCAGTATCAGAAATGACTGGCACCGCAGGAGACAAAAGGCTGTGGACAGACATGATCTTCAAAGGCACAATTCGTGGACTATAAGATCAAGGTTTTGAATAGCGTAGAGACAAACAATAGATTGTACGATTTATTGCCTGGCATAAATCACAAAACATAAACTAAAGTAATTAGAAACATCCCTCAAGCATAATTATACAACACACACATACACACAGTAATTTCAATGGTCTACCACGGTAGTTTTAAACTGATTATCATGTCTTTCTGTCTGCACATATTTGGTTTCTGTAAATCAATGGCGATTGCTTCTGCCAGCTTTAACATGTCACCATTTTTTATATAATATGAAGAACCTGGAAGAAGTTTGTCCTATTACAGACACTGCCGTGTTAAATTTTCACATATTGTAGGCCACGTCAGTATGAAGTATTTTACAGGACATGATATTATTAAAATGATCATACTGATCAATAGCACGATTTCTTATATGATGATTCATTTCTTGTAGAATTGCTCTAGCTTTTTCTTCTACATCCATTGTATTCTAAAAACAGTTCTGTAACACTGAAGTCCATAAACCTCTAATTTGATTTAGTGTTTCTGAAATGGTTGATGATTTACATCCGTACGTCGTCACATGAAAGATGTGTGCATTTAAGATGTCATTTTATTTATGTAGCAGCGCTGTGGAAAATGATTTACGACCGCAATTCGCAAGCCCGCATACCGCGTTCGAAACACAGCTGCGGGTGATTTCGCAGCAGACTGTCTGACGCGGGTTCTCGTACAATGGTATGAGTACCGGCAGTTCAGAAAGCAATGGCATACTACTGAACCTAAACTTGCCAAGAAATCAAAAACAACTAAAAATACTCGGATTGACTGCGGCATCCTGTAAAGGATACGTAATTAACCGACTTTATTTACGTGCTGGTGTTGTGTCATAGGTTGTAACGACTATGGTCAGTCTCTTTTCTGACTCATTTTGTATAGATTGTCATCATTTTTTGCTATATGGAGTCAAGGTATTAAATGTTTGTGACATTTTCTATCTCTTTATGGTTCATTTATACATGCCAATCTCTTGATGTGGATTCAAATACATATCCACTTGGCTGGCAGGCATGCGCGTTAGCCACTACGCTTCAGCGGCTCATTTTCAACTTAGTGGTCACCGGGTGAATCCGGAAAGTTGTGTTATCTTTATTTCTTGTTTGCTTGTGGTGCAAACAATTGTTTTATTTGTAGTATATTTCTATTTGTATTGTTTGGTTTTCTTTCAATAATATTGACATCTTTTTAATATTACTATTTTAATAAGAATATTATCGGCAATTTATTTTTGTCAACGGAGGTGATGAAAAGAGTTCTTAAGAGAGAGCTATATTGAATCACAGACATTATGGACATCATGGGCAGTTAGCAGGCAAGCGGGGAATTATGTCGAAGCTATGGAGATGTGATTTTGTAGAAGAAATGCTGGAACACCAAGGACGGATAGAAAGACCAACAAAGATATCTCCAAAGATGTTAATTCAGAAAAAGAGTTGATTAATCACATTAGAAGAAGCCTGTCCACATTCATTGAACATGTTTTAAGAAGGGGAAAGTTGAAGTATGTCACAGCGGTAAAGTTACAAGTAAGGAGAAGCAGGGAGATACCAAGAGAGAAGAAGCTGGACAGTTTGATATCATAACATGGAGGAACATCGATGTCAGAAATGATTGGCATCACAAGCTAGAGAAAGCTTTGGACATACATGATCATCAACGTCATACGGCATAGACTATAATAATAATAATAATAATAATAATAATAATAATAATAATAATAATAATAATAATAAGAAGAAGAAGAAGAAGAAGAAGAATAAGAATACTACCCCAGAGAGTTGTATCAGTGCAAATACTCTTGCAGACAGCCTAGTTTCACGATGTCTGTTATACTCAAACTGTCCATAATATTATAGCTAGATTAAAATCTACAGACATTTAATCATATACCTGTTTTTATTACGATAGTTTGTGGCTCAGGGTAAACGTTGTTTGATAATTATTATGCTCTCTGTACTTGCGTATCTGGCTGCATCACGTATACTTTATCTGTGTCAGACAATTTCATTGCGTGCCTGATCATCTATAACATGTGTCTGTGCGTTTAAGCGCGTATGCTTTTTAGTGCCTGCATGCATATCTCGACGCCTGCGTGTCGCTATTAGTCTATGTGTCTCTCGGTGCATGCTCATATCTTTGTGTCAATGTGTCTATCACTGGTTGTAATTTATTTCTACGATTGTGTGCATATAAATCTACCTGTCTCTCAGTGCTAAAATGTAAATCTCTGCAATTGTTATTTATGTGTCTCTGAGTGTCTGCATGCATTTGTCTGTGTATGTTCATCTAAGTATGTCTCAGTGCCTATAATGCAAATCTCTGCGACCATTTATGTATTCAAATTTATCATCATCATGTGCCCCTTCAACAGGCATAGACGTTCAAATCTCTCCACATATCTCGGTCTTTGGTGATGCGTATGAACTCTACTGTTGACATTCAACTTTACCACCAGTTCATTTCACCTAGTATCTTTTCTGTCTGTATGCCCTGTCTCTTTTCCCACTGATATTTCAAATCGTCACTAAGTTTTCCCATGCTTCTCTTCTAATCACACGACCACAGAATGCTGTTCGGCTCTTTCTTATTGGTGTATATAATGTTCTCTCATAAGCCTCTTCCAACAATCGTTGTTAGTTACTCTGGTAGTCGAAGATTGTCTATGAAGGTGCAAAGATGTGTGTAAGCGGGACATGAATGATATGAGCATTGATATTGCATCTTGGAAGCCAGTTGCCCCTGATCGCCTTGGATGGATGGAAAACATCAGAAATAAGATAAAGACAAAGGAGGAAATGATTGCATATACAATATTTAACTAGTACTGAGCGTGAGACGGCAGATGGCGTGTGATAATGAAAATTACCATGAGATCACATGCACCCATTGTGAACGAACATCTGTTGCGCGAGCGCAAATTGATCTTTTCAGTCACATTAGTTACTGTCGTGGGCTATATATATATTAGGGACGTTCATTTGAAACTCGTTCCAATGGCTTTATTACAAAAGCAAGAAAGAAACATTAACAGGTGTGGAAGAATTTTAAAAAAACATTCATTTTGAATGAATTATGCATAATGGGTTGGTCAGAAGAAGTCGCCATAGGCATTCAGACAAGCATCTCATTGCTTAGATAGGCGGCGAATGCCGTCCGCAAAATAGGATTGTGGTTGCTCACTGAACAAAGTGTTTACCGCGTTCAATACGTCTGCATCTGTGTGAAATCGTTGCCCCTTGAGAGCTTGTTTTTTTTTTTTTTTTTAGAGATCCGAACAAATGAAAATCACATGGTGACAAATCAGGGCTATAGGCTGGATGTTGTAGAATTTCCCACTTCTTCCTTGCTAATGCTTCCTGCACAATCTTTGCGACATCCGGACGAGCATTATCGTGCAACAAAATCACACCGCGAGAAAGCATGCCGGGTCGTTTATTCTTGATGGCTTTTTGCAGCTTGTTTAGTGTTTGTAAGTAGTGGGTAGAGTTGATGTTGAAACCAGGTTCTTTCAAGTCTGCCATTAATAGCCCTTCATGGCCAAAAATGCGCTCAGCATAACCTTACCAGCGGAAACCTGTAATTTTGTGGCTTTTAGTGATCCAGCATGCTTCCATTGCATGCTCTCTCTTTTGCTGCTCGGCTCAAAGTGGTGACACCATGATTCATCGCCTGCCACTATGTGGAAGAGAAATGCATCACCCTCCACTCTGCAACGCGGCAAGTGGTTCAAACACCATCCCATGCGCTCCTCTTTTAGGTAGTCGGTCAACATTCGTGGTAACCACTGTGAACACACCTTCCGATATTGCAGTTTGTTACAAACGACATTTTGAATTGTCGCAACAGACACATTACATTCTTTCGCTAACGAATATATGCTTCGACAGTGGTTCATCTGTACTGTTGCATCAATTTCGGCAATGGTTTTTTCTGTTGCAACAATATGCTCTTGACCCGGCCGTCGAAGATCTGTCGTGAACTGACGTCCTTTCCGAAACACTCGTGCCCAGTCTGTCACTGTTGTCTTCGACACACATTTGTTACCGCACGCTGCCTGCATTCTTCGATGAATGTCCGCTGGTCGACATCCTTCAAATGATAGAAACTGAATCACCTCTCTTTGAGCTTCTTTGGACGGATTTTGTTTATGCACAACGCATATGACACCTAGCGCCACCTGACGAACGGGAATATAAAGTTCGATGTTGCTGTCACCTAATGACAACTGTAGAAAACACCACCTAAATTTACTTGCCATCCCACAGAACTGTGTGACTTACTTATTAACTCGCCCTCTTGTGTGTGTGTGTGTGTGTGTGTGTGTGTGTGTGTGTGTGTGTGTGTGTGTGTGTGTGTGTGTACCTACCTCGGTATTCGTCGATAATCCAGCTGAAAACAATCGGTGAAATCCGAAACCGACGAAAACCGAGGCAATTATTTCCTTGTGAATCAATGTACATCCAATTAATTCTTTCTAGACACTCCGAAATACATAACAAAAACATTGTTTACAGAGAATAAATATAGTTTTAAATACTAAAAGCCAATAAGAAATTAACATAATATGAATATAAAAGACTAATGTAAAGAATAAATGAACATTTAACTTGGCATTTACCTTTCTGAAGACTCTTCCTGGATTAAGGAAAACGGCGAGGAGAAGAGAGGAGAGAGAGAGAGAGAGAGAGAGAGAGAGAGAGAGAGAGAGAGAGAGAGAGAGAGAGAGAGAGAGAGAGAGAGAGAGAGAGAGAGAGAGAGAGAGAGAGAGAGAGAGATGCAGATATTATTTTTTGGAAGAGGACTCCCCCTCCGTAGAGACTTTCAAGACACTATCTGGAGTCAATTCCCTCCCTTGTCTTCTTGTCTTGTGAATGCCAGTGCGCTTCTTGAATTTTTCTAATCATCCTCTGCTGGCCTTAAAATCACTAAGTGCACTAGAGCTGGTCCCAGGCATTTTCTTAATGAGATCGAAATACAACAGTCTGGCATTTTCACGATTGTCTCCAAATTAATAATACATCTTCGACATCTTCAATTGTTTGTGATCTCTGTTTAGTTAGCACATTCACACCTTTTGATACATTAGCCTCCTTTATTGCTTCCATTTTCGCCCCAATGGAAGTTATCGTGGATGGGGACTTCCTGTACATGCGGCCGAATTCAGCAATCTTAATGCCTCTCTCGTATGTTTCTATGATTTCTTTCGTAGACTCGATCGTGTTCCTGGCCTTCTTCTTCGAAGGGCTGCTAGTTCTAGAAATTTTCTCTGGTCTCATGATGGAGCTAAAGGGAAAGGTTTAACTTATTAGCAAGTGATGCTCACAGAACGAGAAACAAAGCCAAACTGAGCAGAAGAATGCATGGGTCCCTTTGTTTTCGCAAAATTAGCAGCGAGGCCACTTGGGCAAGCCGACAAAATCAGAGACAAACGACGAAAATTAAGACACATTTTTTCGCGGATAATATCGACGACAACCGATGTCAACGACAATCGAGGTTCCACGATGTGTGTGTGTGTGTGCGTGCGTGCGTGCGTGCGTGCGTGCGTGTATGTGTGTGTCCGTCTGTCCGTCCGTCCGTCCGTGTCTGTGTCCACCCTCTAAAAGCACTGGGAGTTTTGGCCATCATAGACCCTAACTTTAGAAGGGAAAAATTCCAACTGCACCTAGGGGTGGTTTAGGATTGGAAACACACCATGGTGTGGCTAACACAGCCCTAGGGGACCGAGTATCCACCGGGATAAGTGGACAACTCTACAAAAGAGCAGTGAAGGGCACTCACTTGTCCTGACATTCAGAAATGGCTGTAAAAGGCCGAGCACACCTCCATGTGGATGTGGAAGGCAAGGAGAAACCAACACATTATCTTCCCAAGACTTCATTACAAAACACATCAGTGATTTCAGAAGTCATGAACGTCGTTAATGGCTGTCTTAGGAATCCTCGTCCTGTATCGCCAGTCATGAGCCACAGATGACACCAGACCGTCATCCAGCTTCTGGTGGCAAAATCATAACTAAAGCAAATAAATTTAAAATAGGTACATGGAAAGTTAGGACCTTAAATGAGCTTGGAAAGTTGAACAATGTTATATGTGAAATGGAAAATATGAAATTGAATATCCTGGGCATAAGTGAGATGAGATGGAAGGGTTCGGGCAAAATTATAACCTTCAAACACACAATAATTTATTCTGGAGGGGATAAACACGAAAATACCAACCAAATTGATTACATTCTTAATAATAAAAGATTTAGAAATGCAATTATTAATGTAAAGACAATGCCTGATGCTGATTGTAATAGTGATCATGTACCACTATGTGGACACATGAACGTAACACTGAAGAGAGGGAAAACAGTGTTTAATAACATGAGACTTAATAAAGAGGTTCTAAAGGTAGATAAAGACATTCAAGAGAAATACAGAGTGACTGTAAACAATAGGTACAGTGCAATTGCTAAAGTACAGAGTATAAACGAACAAAGGGAAATGCTAATCAAACTAGCAAAGAAATATTACCGGAGAGAAGCCAAAAAAGCTAATCATGGATGACTGATGAAATCTTAAAGTTCATGGACAAAATAAAACATAATAAAACTGACAAACAAGAATATGCAAAGATTAATAAAGATATAAGAGATAAATGTGTGAAGGCAAAAGAAAGTTGGCCAATCGAGCAGTGCAAGAAAATTGAATTAAATTCTATTAAAGATACAAAAGCTATGTACAGTGACAAATCAGTGAGCTCAATGGAAGAAATGTAAGATTAAATACAGAGTGTTTAAAATAAACACAAACAAAAAAACATGAAAGATATTATTGGAGGAAGGTTCTATAATGAAGAGGTTGAATGAATATATAAGAGACTTATATGATGAGAAATTGAAGAATTAACAAAAGAAAGTAACTAGAAGCTCTACCTATTCTTAAAGAAGAAGTCGCTGACTCTGTCAAACATATGAAGAAAGGAAAAATACATGGAATGGAATCACAATGGAAGAATTAGAAGTACGGGGAGAATTTGGAATAGATATATTAACCAAAATGTTGAGTGACATTTACAGCAGTGGATATTTACCAAGCGATATGCAGAAATCTGTATTTATAGCTATATCAAAAAGACCAGAAGCAACTGATCGCGAAGATTTGTGTAAAATCTATATATATAAAAGACAATGTATGTCTGTATGTCCTTTATGCGTTCGCGAACGGTCCATCCAATTGAGATGAAATTTTCTACAGATATTCTTCTCATCCCCGTGCAGCCAACTGGCATATATTGTTAGTTTACAAACAGTTATTTACGTAAAGAATTCAATTTTTTAATTACATTATAATTAACATATAGCAAGGGGACTGTCAACGACTCAACTGACAGGTCTCATTGGGTACTTCTCACACACCCATACAAGACAACTTGCAAGTCGTGTGGGAGGCAAAATGTATGGTCCATTTTATTGCCGTTGGCTCGCTTACAAGCGGTAAACAGTCGCTAATGCAATACACAATATACAGCCACAGAATTATCTAACACAAACTGCTAACCCTATGCTAGTTCTATCTATTAGTGAACACAAAACTCCTAACGCTATTCTAAACGATGTGAACGCCTCAAGTCCAGTCTCCCGTCTCCCTAACCTCTCTCCCGTGGTTACACACCACGCGGGGTGACCTTCACCTTCGTGCGTGTTACCTCACATCGCACTCTGCTGGCAAACGTGGCCTGTTGAGTGTCTACTCAACTGTGCTATGGCTTCACGAGGTGTGGTACTATCGAGTCTTTGACACACACCCACCCCTCTTGTGTTGCGTCATCAACTTTCACTCATTGGTTGTGACGCAAGAGGTTCCTAAACAAAAAATTAGTGTCTCTAATTTTTGTCAAAGACTCTAGATAACCTGGCTTTGGGCATTCCAATAGACTATTAATAACTATTGTCACAATGTAACAAAGCCTTACTTGGCTACTGGCAATCGCCACAAACTTGACTGGTTGGCGTGAGCCCCTTCTCACATGCTATATTATATTTATCAGAGGTATGTCTGAACCGGACCGTTGTCTTATAAGACCTGCCCTCACATAGTAAATTAACTTACTACCCATACAAAGTTGACTTTCTTAGGGTCAACAGTCCACTTTTGTGGGCGTGGGTTCATATCCCACTTCTGACACCACAATTACCCTGGCCTGTCAACGACTCAACTGACAGGTCTCATTGGGTACTTCTCACACACCCATACAAGACAACTTGCAAGTCGTGTGGGAGGCAAAATGTATGGTCCATTTTATTGCCGTTGGCTCGCTTACAAGCGGTAAACAGTCGCTAATGCAATACACAATATACAGCCACAGAATTATCTAACACAAACTGCTAACCCTATGCTAGTTCTATCTATTAGTGAACACAAAACTCCTAACGCTATTCTAAACGATGTGAACGCCTCAAGTCCAGTCTCCCGTCTCCCTAACCTCTCTCCCGTGGTTACACACCACGCGGGGTGACCTTCACCTTCGTGCGTGTTACCTCACATCGCACTCTGCTGGCAAACGTGGCCTGTTGAGTGTCTACTCAACTGTGCTATGGCTTCACGAGGTGTGGTACTATCGAGTCTTTGACAGGGACTTAACTTAAGAAATGTTATATAAAGGGACATAACTTTTAGTAGCATTGCTATATTATGTAATTTCAATAATTGTTGCATTTTTCTCAAAGTTTTATAAAATGTTTATCTACAGTTATTTAAAGGCATATGCGTTTTAATACAATGATACAATGTTTAAGACATTTTCAAACTTCTTATAAAATTAATGCATCTATTTTAAATACGTGAAAATTTTCTAACTCATCTTTCTGTTTTTCTTCAACAGCACATTAGATGTTTTACTCTTCTTTATTTCTTTTCCACATCAAATTAAATGTTTTTTTCTTCTATGTAATGTAATTTTTTTTTAAACATTCCCATATGTATGGCCCGTTACACCCACGTTGTGTATTTATGATGCCGATGTTAAACATTGCCTCAACAAGTCATGTATTATTGATTATGTTTCATGCGTTTTAATGCTTATTGTTCTTTTGTTGTCAAAGAATTGCTTCATAAGAGATGTTGAATGAAAGAATGTATGAGGGGAATTAGAGAAAAAGGGCAGAATGTAGGACGGGCCTGCGTGTCCAATTCTTAACCTTTTGAAAATAAAGATTTTCGTTCGTTAAAAAAAAATGTAATTTTTTTGTGAGAGAAAGTTAGTTGCATATCCTTTGCAGTACTCTGCAGTCAACCCACCGCCCACCATTTATTGGCTGTTCGTGATATCTTGGTACGTTTAGCAATCATATGTTCTACTATCAATCTGACTATCTATTCTTCTATTCTATCTATATTTTTAATGGGAACGGGAAAGGGCCGAACGTAGACAGACAGACAGACAGACAGACAGACAGACAGACAGACAGACAGACAGATAGGATAGGATAGGATAGGATAGGATAGGAAGGATAGGTAGGTAGGTAGGTAGGTAGGTAGGTAGGTAGGTAGGTAGGTAGATAGGTAGGTAGGTAGGTAGGTAGGTAGGTAGGTAGGTAGGTAGGTAGGTAGGTAGGTAGGTAGGTAGGTAGGTAGGTAGGTAGGTAGGTAGGTAGGTAGGTAGGTAGGTAGGTAGGTAGGTAGGTAGGTAGGTAGGTAGGTAGGTAGGTAGGTAGGTAGGTAGGTAGGTAGGTAGGTAGGTAGGTAGGTAGGTAGGTAGGTAGGTAGGTAGGTAGGTAGGTAGGTAGGTAGGTAGGTAGGTAGGTAGGTAGGTAGGTAGGTAGGTAGGTAGGTAGGTAGGTAGGTAGGTAGGTAGGTAGGTAGGTAGGTAGGTAGGTAGGTAGGTAGGTAGGTAGGTAGGTAGGTAGGTAGGTAGGTAGGTAGGTAGGTAGGTAGGTAGGTAGGTAGGTAGGTAGTATAGATAGATAGATAGATAGATAGATAGATAGATAGATAGATAGATAGATAGATAGATAGATAGATAGATAGATAGATAGATAGATAGATAGATAGATAGATAGATAGATAGATAGATAGATAGATAGATAGATAGATAGATAGATAGATAGATAGATAGATAGATAGATAGATAGATAGATAGATAGATAGATAGATAGATAGATAGATAGATAGATAGATAGATAGATAGATAGATAGATAGATAGATAGATAGATAGATAGATAGATAGATAGATAGATAGATAGATAGATAGATAGATAGATAGATAGATAGATAGATAATAGATAGATAGATAGATAGATAGATAGATAGATAGATAGATAGATAGATAGATAGATAGATAGATAGATAGATAGATAGATAGATAGATAGATAGATAGATAGATAGATAGATAGATAGATAGATAGATAGATAGATAGATAGATAGATAGATAGATAGATAGATAGATAGATAGATAGATAGATAGATAGATAGATAGATAGATAGATAGATAGATAGATAGATAGATAGATAGATAGATAGATTCCCGCCAGGAACTGGGCGAAACCGGGCCGGGTCAGCTAGTTAACCTAATAAAACGTGTCAATAAGCTTCTACTAAGAATTATAATGAGAAGAACAAGAAAGAAAATAAAAATGGAAATTGGTAAAGAACAATATGGATTTGTGGAAGGAAAGAGTACAAACAATGCAATATATACATTACGAACATTAATAGAAAGATCAATAGAGACACAGAAAGACACATATTTGTGCTTCACAGATTATACTAAGGCATTTGATAAAGAAAATCATGATGAACTGATTAAAATGTTGGAAGATATTAACATTGATGGGAAAGAACTCAGAATATTAAAGACTATTTACTGGAACCAAGTAGCAGCCATAAAAAAAAAAGTAAAGATGGCAATTAATAACAAATAAAGCTAGGAGTACGACAGGGATGTGTCTTGTCATCGGATCTCTTCTCCTTCTATAGCGAAGTAATTACTGAGAGAGATCAAAGAGAAACCAGGAAGAATACCAATAGGGGGTTATAATTTAAACACTATTCTTAACCAAGTGGATAATAAGAATGCTTAGAGGCACTTATAACATCAGATGGAAGATGCAAAATAGAGATTAAGAGCATAATAGGGCAAGCAAAAGCAGCATTTCAGGAAATAAAAAGAATTTTATGCAATAAGTCAATATCAATGAATGTAATAAAAATAGTGCAGAAGTGCTATATAGAGCCTGTTTTGTTGTATGGCGGTGAATCTTGGAATGCAAATGAACAAATTAGGAAGAACTTGGAAGCAACAGAGATGTGGTTAATGAGACGATAGCTGCGAATTCCTTAGACTGCCAAAGTAACTAACAACGATTACCTGAAACAGGCTAATGAAACTAGAACATTACATACAACGATAAGAAAGAGACAAACAGTTTTCTTTGGTCATGTGATGAGATTGGAGACCATCGTGACAACTGGAAAGATCGAGGGGAAGAGAGGCAGAGGTAGACCAAAAGAAATTATGTTGGATGGATTGAGATGGTGGCATGGAGGAATATAATCAGCAGAATTGATCCAGAACACCAAGGACCGAGGTCTGTGGAGAGCCATGAACGTTTACGCCAGCTGGAATGGCACTTGATGATTATATATATATATATATATATATATATATATATATATATATATATATATATATATATATTACAATTAGAGACGGTGGCAATCACAAACAGACAATTGGGCAATGAGACAGGAGACAGGCAACGGTAAAACAGAAAGAAACACAATATGATAACCAACACAGATACAAGCACAGAAGCATTAAGAAAAACAATAAAGACAAACAGAAATATACTTAACGGGATTTAGAGACACATAGTTAAGCACACGCGGAGAAATGCATAAAGGCATGCAGAGGGACATGCTTAAACGATCACACATATGCATATAGGCACTGGAAGACATACAGATTAACAGCCACAGAGATATGCACACAAGCATTAAGAGCCGCATAGATAAACAGACGAAGAGATATCCATTCACGCATTACGAGAAGCGTAGATACATAATGGACGAGATATGCATGAAGACGCCATGAGATACACAAGTACACAGATAGAGAGAGAGGGGGGCGGGGGAAGAGGGAGCGATGCAGTCACTATGACATAAACATGCACATGCGCAAAGAATCATCTCATTAATGTGCAGGCACGAAATGAAATTGTCAGACACACATAACGTGTGAGTGAGGCAGCCAGACGCACAGACATCATGATAATGATCAAACTACATAAGATGAACCATACAATATCGTATTACAACCTCGACTCCCAATGAACATCTGCAGATTTCCATCTAGCTCCACTAATCGGAATATTTTCATTAAAACAGACAACATTGCACTATGTGATCACAGCAGATCAGAGAAATCACAACTGGAGCAAGGTATAATACGATACGCGGAAACGGTCAGGCATGTGTGACTCGGGGGCTGCGTGGTCTCGATGTATGGTGTCCGCCTCGAGTGCTGGAAGTCCCGGGTTCAAGCCTCGGTGAGAACCGGGATTTATTTCACGTGGACTTCTAATAATAAAATTTTCCCTGGTCTCTGGGTAGTGAGATCGGACGTCAGTGTGTATTGTTGCGCACGTAAAAAATCCCTTGGCATTTGGAAATCGAAAAAGAGTGGCCTAACGGCGCTGCCCGGGCAAAATTTCGAATTAAAAATCTTCCCAAAGTATTTCAGAAACCCCGCCGGTGCTACGGAGTTCGTACATTGAGCTGAGTTTCTCCAGATTCAGATTTGAGTTAGGAAGAGAGCGGAACACTTGTGGGTTACACCCGTGTGCCGTGATGTTGATCCATCGACTAAACTAAACTAAACTTGAGAGAGAGAGAGAGAGAGAGAGAGAGAGAGAGAGAGAGAGAGAGAGAGAGAGAGAGAGAGAGAGAGAGAGAGAGAGAGGGAGGGAGGGAAGGAGAGACAGACAGACAGACAGGGGTTGAGGGAGAGAGAGAATGAGACACAGACATGCTAGTACGGAGACAGACAAAAGACAAAGAAAGACGTAAAGAGATGGAGGAGAAGAGGGAGACAGACAGACAGAGAGTAACTCATGGAGGAGAGAGGGAGACACAGACATATGAGAGAGAAGAGAGCGAGAGATAGAGAAAGTGGGTAAGAGACAGAGAGAGATGGCGAGAGAGACAGATAGACAGACGGAGACAGAGAGATGGAGAGAGAGGGGGGGGGGGGGGGGGGTGAGAGAGACAGTGATAGAGTGTGTCGTGTACTGAAGTGTTGCTTACGCTACGGACCTATTCAGAGATGACACAAAAGCCCCCTGTGCTCCCAAACACGTTTTCCAGTGTGTACGACTCAATGTCTAGTTGTGTAGTGACGTTTTAAAGTGCTGTGTCAACCTTGTGCCAAATGACGGTAGAAATATCCAATAAGAAGCGACATAGAAAAGTTCCATCATTTTAGATCCAGCAGTTTACATTTGCTGAGGGATAAACTTCAAGTACTTTTATAAATTGATACGGTGGGTTGTCTGGATTTGATTGGGTAAACAGGCATCGTGGAATTCTTACTGCAGTGAAAAATCTAATCTGAATGTCTACTCTTTTAGCCTCTTTATCAACAGTTTCCTGGGTATTTCCTCACCAGAAGAGGTTACCATTTCATTCTGTGCTAAACAATTACCTAGGGCGGAATCTGGGTCCATTTTCAGAAAAGATTATGTACCACCGTTTGTGCACCGTAGGTAATTTGTTCTTTCAAACTTATTCATGAGAACCTTGCCTAAAAGCCCCTATAATAGGTTAGTCTGAATAGCCATTACTGTGCGAGGAAATTCGTAGATATTTATTTTTTTTCTTCGGCAATCCGATCTTTCTTTTTCTGTATACGGAATTAGAGCATTCTACTTTATACTGGACTATTCTGGTAGGAATAACATGTAGCAAGTTCAAGGTGACTAACATTGTTATCAGATATATTACTTTCGGTGAATACTTTATCTCTTACAGTTACCATCCAGTGTTGTGTTGTGTGGCTTGAAATTTTCTGCACCTCAATTCTTATTCCTTGTGCTAGGGTAAGTTTGTCTCTATTTGATCAATGTAGTTGCATAGGTGTCTCTGGCCAAATTTCTTCTGATCGCGAGTGTGCGAACTGTCCTGTCCTCACCATACTACGAGTATACCGTAAGACATTTTAAAACTGTCTTATGTTTCAGTTAGGTTCACTCTCCCCTCACGGCCTTAATGTCCAACATAGTTCATTTAATTAATTTACAACACCCCCACCCCCACACCAGTTGCTTAATCCACTACTAATCTCTGTTTTATCGTTCGTTCACATTGGCGCCTCCTCTTCCCCCTAGCGGGTGTTCTCCCCTCGGGTGGCAAGGCCAATCCCTGCGCTTGTGACGTTAGGGACCGTTAGTCCATTGACCTACCTTAACCACACATCCGGTTCATTCAATCCAATGATAGTCATCAAACGTGTTGATCGTTTAAGACATATCCAGCCACAACAAGGATACAGGTAAGTAACCTGTATATTTTCATGTCATTGTGTCGGTTTGTGTTTGTTTATTATGTGCTGACGAAGACTTTAGCCGCAACGTCCATTTTGTTTCTTGTAATCAGTTATAGTGAAGCCTACAATCTACAACTCGTTTTGTGGTGATTCATTCAGCCCAGGTCAGAAATTTCCCAATGACATATAGATTATTTACTATTTTACGGGGGTACTTGATTTTCCAACCATTGAAGAGAGAATGCAAGTTTGCAGGGCACGCGCCTACCTCAGAATTAACGCAAACACACAGCATCCACTGCATAGTGAAATTAGGAAGGTGAAGGGCAGCAGGTTAAAAAGAGGACGGTCGTGGATGGGTCAAGCCGAGGACATTCTTCAACAGGTGTGTTCACTTGAGGACTTAGAACCTGGCGAGGAGTGGGTGCAAGTGCCAACAGACTTCTGCACATCCTTTTCAGTTTGCATCCAACTAGATAGAAAATGCAGACAAGAAAATCCGGCTGCTGTTGAGGCTGAAGTACAAGCGTTGATTTTCGAGAATTCGCTAGACAGTGACGCGGTCATCTACACAGATGGGTCGGTCATCCGACATGTGAGAAGCTCATGGGCCTTTACAGCTCGGGCCGGAGGGAGAATTGTGAAGGAGGACTCTGGTGCTTTCACTGAAACCACAAGTAGCCTGACCATGGAAGTCATGGCAGTAAGTAAAGCAATAACATGGCTCGAGACACAGACATTCACTAGGGCTTGTTTCCTTAGCGACTCAATGAACATGATCAAGAGGATAGAGGAGGGGTCGATCCGAAGAGAATGGTTGCTGCCTCTGAAGCGGTCTCGGCTGGCAAAGATTAGTTTCATCTTCGTGCCAGGGCATGCGGGAGTACAAGGAAATGAGCGGGCTGACAAGCTCGCAGGTGAGGCTACTGTTGAGGGCGGACGCGCCATGGACCAGGCTGACATTCTGAATGCTCTACGAGAAGTGAGACTTTTGCAAGAACCAAGTGATGACTGTGAATCTACAACAATGGCCAGACTGCGAGAGCAGCAAATTAAAAGAGGGGTGGCCAAACAAGAACACTACGCAGGAAGCCAAAGAAGATTGATAAACCAACACAGAACTGGCGTCGTTAGCCGCTACACGCTGCGGGATTTGCTGAGGAGGGGATCCGAGCACTTATGGACTGAATGGTCCGATGTGCAACGAGGATGATCTGTCGACTAACTAACTAACTAACGGGGCTCATGGCTTTTATTGCATGCTGTAACATTTCCATATTTTAACGTCGTACTGAAATTGAAGAATATATATTGTCACCGAAACAAAATTGCTGGCCCATTGTTTTCCAAACAATATCGACCACAGAGATGTCATTAAATCTTTTATCGACATCCAAGAAGCTTCCATGCTATCAAAATTCAGCGTAGCTAGTCCTGGACATTGTCAAAGACCAAGGTCTGGATGGGGAGGTGATTTAGCCACGTGTTTGAGGCAGTGTGTCCACTCAGTAAGATATGGCTTTTGCCAGAGAGATAATCCCCCACCCACCCCCAAAGAAGAACTGTAAAACAAGAAAACTGCATCCACATTCTCCAGATTATGTATTCAGATCGATATTTGAATGTAAGAGTTACAGGACAGTCGGAATATTACTGCTGGGATGATGAAGGCTAATTATTTTGATCTTCGGGGAAATTGTACATTCAAACATAAATTAAGTTATTATCAAGTTTCGTTCTCTGCTTGTTTTATGTCATCACTTCTATTGCTTCAACTTTACCCAGATGGTATATTGACCAATTTCTTAATTTCCAATTCTTACGATAGTTAGTCATTAGTTCGCGGAAGATAATTAATAGCTTCCTCATTACCAAAATCATTGTGTGAGTCATTTACCATGTTTTGTTACCCTAATTTCCCATGCCGATCAGTCTATTCAGTAAAACATATATACTCCCAGCTAAGCCCTGTGTAGATGGACCCTGGGACTGATGGATAGGTAGTAATATTCAAGGTAGTTAACATCAGCACGCTACAGAGAGAGAGAGAGAGAGAGAGAGAGAGAGAGAGAGAGAGAGAGAGAGAGAGAGAGAGAGAGAGAGAGAGAGAGAGAACACAGACATAGTGTGAATACTTTACAACGAACTCAGTCCAGTTAAACATTAATCACAGTGGGGAAATCAATAGGGAAAATAAATAAATGGTAATAGTAAGAGCATAAATATAATAATACTGAACATTCAGAAGATGTGTAATAAATAAGCTTAACCACAAAACAACGAATCCGACGTTTCGATCATAGTGATCTTCTGCAGAGACATTAAACACAGTTCTAAAGAAACAAAAATATAATTGTAAATGGAAACGAACAAGGATATAAAAGTAGAAAAGACACTGTTTACAGCAGTATGTGTCACGACATGTCTCTCTGGAGTAAAAGTAAAAGGCTAACAGTATTTCAGACAGGTAAAAAGCAACAATAGAAATAGAAGTACACGACAAATACCAAGAATAATCTCAATTTATATCATAAGCAAACCACAAATAAGGAAAATAAACAAGTAGTCCGAGCTGTTGGGGTTCAGAATTCCCTTCGAGGCTTGGGTTAGAGTGTGCTGGCAATGAAATATCCTGAATCCACTAATGAAACAAGGTCAACCTAGACCAGATCTCAGCCTGTCCGCACGTGTTGCTCTGAATCATGACCAGGTTATATGATAATACGTCTCTCCTCGGGTGTGAAGTTCCAGTACTCGCTATCATAATACGTCTCTCCTCAGGAGTGTGGAGTTCCAGTACTCGCTATGATAATACGTCTCTCCTCAGGTGTGGAGTTCCAGTACTCGCTATGATAATATGTCTCTCCTCAGGTGTGGAGTTCCAGTACTCGCTATGATAATACGTCTCTCCTCAGGTGTGGAGTTCCAGTACTCGCTATGATAATACGTCTCTCCTCAGGTGTGGAGTTCCAGTACTCGCACTGCACCCCCATTTGTTACTGAGCTAGGGGAAAGGGAAGGAGAGCTCTACATCCCAGTGGATTTTAAGCTTTGCTAGCGGGTCGTGAGAACAACTGCTACTTCAGCAGTTCTAACACCGATATATACCGTTATTGGTGGACTGGCCCAGGTGTCAGCCTGCCTGGTGACAAGTGGGCCCATTAAACATTGGCCAGTGTGTATAAATGACCTTGTAGTGCTGGCCAGCAATATTTGTAGGCCCAGTCCGCCATTGGATGCAAACTCCTTTCAAGGCTCCGAAGACCTGAACGTCAATGCATCAGACTTAAGAGTTAAAACGAAGTCTCTCAGAGGACGAGACACCAACAAACTGGCACAGGGATAAACCTCAAAGACGTCGATCACAGCGAGCAAGATGAAACAACGGAAAACATGACACCTGTTTGGCCAGCGATACGAACAAGAATATAGCAACAAAGGACTAAAAAAAGACCATGAAGACAGCCATAACCACTTCAATTATAAGACTGAGGTGAACCAGGAGGAAAATGCTGTATGCAGTGGTCGTTTTATTTTTTCACCAGGAAACGGATGCACTGTTGTATCAAAGGACTCTAGATACATGGGTGTAGGAGACAGATGGAATAACACTATAGCAAGTCGCATACCAGATAAAGAACAGATAAGGATATCATAATAAGAATAGAGAAGGCTAGAGGCGATTTTATAGCACCGGAAATGTGTGGAAGTAAACAAGAAATAAAACTTAGCACCAATCTTTGAATATTCAATTCTAACGTTAAATCGGTACTTCTGTATGGATCAGATAGGCTGTGGTGAAGGTGTTACAAACACGATTCGCCATCACGCAAACCGCATTCGAAGCACAGCTGCAGGCGATTTGGAAACAGACCGCCTTACGTTGGTTTTCGGGAAACAGTGACGAAATACTTAAGGTAAACTTGCCTTGTAAATAACAAACACAGCCAAAACAGTATGGGGTTGGCTGCGACGTCCTGTAAAGGACATGCAATAAATGTTTAAAAAAAATACAGATAAGAAACGCGGAGAACAACGAAAATGACTGCAAATAAATTACAAACAGTCACTAGAATGCACTGGATTGGACACATTGAGAATACCTGCAAAAGAATATAATTAGAATGGCATTTTTTTGGAGTCCAAAGGGCAAAACTATATAGAGGAATACCTAAAAACACGCCGAGAAGAGAAGAAGAAATGGAAACGAATCGTATGTAGAGAACATGGGCGGAGCTGCGTGGGATAGCTAAGAATAAGAGGGCTTAGCGTGATTTCCTTGAGGGTCTATGCCTCAATGAAGATAAAGGGTGACAGAACAAGAAGAAGGCAAATCCCTGTAAAAACTAAAACTTGCGTGGTCTAGACGTATTTACTGTCCTTTGATACAGTCGTGAACAGGCAAGTTATTGCTGGGGCTTTCTGTCTTGCTGGTTCTAAGCGATTGATTGTTGTCAGGACATGTGGGCTTGGCGCATGCGTACACCATATAAACAGAAAGGTTCGCGTGTCTGAAATGGCAGGGAAGAATAGAGGGAGTGTGTGCTGAGGAGATGAATGCATAGAGGTGGGAGAAAGTGAGTGAGAATAAATCAGAGAGATAGACGGGCAGACTAGAAGAAAAACACATGTACACACCACACACACAGAGGGAGAGAGAGGGGGGGGGCATAGAGTTTACATAGAGAGACAGACCGACAGATAGACAGAAGCACATACAGAAGCACATATACAGACAAGTGGATAGATTGGTAAGTAGATAAATAATCAGACAGACAGACAGATACACGGACGGACGGCCGGACAGAAAGATAGATAGACGGACGGACGGACGGACGGACGGACGGACAGACAGACAGACAGACAGACAGACAGACAGACAGACAGACAGACAGACAGACAGACAGACAGACAGACAGACAGTGTACATCGAGCACGCACAAAATCTACAGCTGTACATCATCATATGTCTGTAATGGATATCGGCTTGGCCTTGAGTTACACCCGGACGTAGACACAGAGAATAATTTATATGACAATTACAGACAATGTTATTTGAAAATATCCATCGGATATCGAGACGTAATTATTTTAATTACAGAAAACGTCTAGAACTCCCGAAAGCTTGTATAGATTTGCTCCTCGGGCAAATTGCTGTAGCCATATGATTTATGAAAAACAATAAGATTAGATAAATGTGCGCCTACAAACGGCATAAATCGTTAAATAACAGTGAGAGGGCGTCTGGGATAATTGAGAAACGGAGACGAACATATGATGAGAGAGGAAGAACACTGGAAGGGACAATTGTTGAAGACACTATCAGGGTCATTATCGTTTGGAATGTTACAAAAATTCGTGATAAATGACTACTGAAGGTGATGACGAGGAGATTTTCCAAGGAAACGTACACCGATATTCCCGGAGGAAGCATATGTAATGGGGGAAGCGGTAGTGCAGTGATAGTGCAGTGATAGTGCAGTGACAGCACACTAGCCTGCCGACGTTGTGGTCATGTGTTCGAATCACCTATATTCCGGGGATTCCCTTCCCATGAAATGTTAGAGGAGCTTTTCCAAGGAAACGTCCACGGATATTCCCGGAGGAAGCATATGCAATGGGGGAAGCAGTAGTGCAGTGATAGTGCAGTGACAGCACACTTGCCTGCCGACGTTGTGGTCATGTATTTGAATCACCTATATTCCGGGGATTCCCTTCCCCCTCCCAATGATATGAGTTCCCATGTCAACTCTAAAATTGGTACCATGACATTTTATGGGAAATAAAGGTGGCTGGCGTGTTACTGACCCGATCACTTATCGAGCGCTGATTGGTCTGCGAATACCATCACAGTATCACACAGGGAGAATCTTATCCTGCCACGAAATATGTAGCAGCAACGAGGATTTAAATTCGTATATACCAGAACCTTATCTAATCTCATCACCGTATCATCTCATCTTGTTCCTCGTGTACCTTGCGTTGTCGAGTTGAAGCATAAATAGCGGGGGAGTGTCCGTTTATGGGCTTCATATATGGAGATTATCATGGACTCTGTTATTCCCTCTGGCCATCGTTTGCATGACCTGCATCTTCTTCTGGTTCTATTTAGTCTGTACATCATTGTTTGTTGTGGTATGCGGTCAGTTGGTAGCCTAGTTATGTGGCAGAATCATTTCACTTGTTGTTTTCTAATGTTTCTAATGCAGTCTAGCCATACTATTCCTCCCCACCATTAAGTTCAGAACCACACATTCTGTTCATATTTTATGCCCACGACTTTTCTAGATTTGAATGTTTGCTGGCACGAATTTTATTGTGTTCTATTCATACTGCAACACGTCATCACTGGAGCCACGGTTGTAGGGTGGCTAGACGCTCGCCTGTTGGCCCGGTGGTTAAGGGTTAAATCCACATCGGGGTGGATCCCAGGGTGACCCAGCCTAAAATAGGTACCTAGAAATGTCTCGGGAAGTAAAGGCGCTTGACGAGATACTAACCACATCACCCATCACCCATCACACATCACCCATCACCCATCACCCATCACACATCACCCATCATACATCATCCATCACCCATCACACATTACACATCACCCATCACACATCACCCATCAACATCACACATCACCCATCACCCATCACACATCACCCATCACACATCATCCATCACCCATCACACATTACACATCACCCATCACACATCACACATCACCCATCACCCATCACACATTACACATCACCCATCACCCATCACCCATCACACATCACACATCACCCATCACCCATCACACATTACACATCACCCATCACACATCACCCATCACACATCACCCATCACACATCACCCATCACACATCATCCATCACCCATCACACATTACACATCACCCATCACACATCACACATCACCCATCACCCATCACACATTACACATCACCCATCACCCATCACCCATCACACATCACACATCACCCATCACCCATCACACATTACACATCACCCATCACCCATCACACATTACACATCACCCATCACCCATCACACATCACCCATCACACATCACCCATCACACATTACACATCACCCATCACCCATCACACATCACCCATCACCCATCAACATCACCCATCAACATCACCCATCACACATCACACATCACCCATCACACATCACCCATCACACATCACCCATCACACATCACACATCACACATCACCCATCGACTGTCGATTGATCTATAAAAATAAGGACCTAGCAGCATATTCTCATGTGCCTTATGGCGCGTACAGGGGTTTTTATATTGACTGACTATTTTTAAGTCACGACCCAGATCTTCAGAAGCGGCTGGCCGAGTGACTAGAACACCTGGTTCTGCTTCTGGAGACCTGGATGCGACTCCTCAGTAAGGTGTAGATTATTTTTCTGTAGGGGTGTAGGGGGGGGGGGGAGGGGGAAGACTCTAACCTGCACAGTTCGCGGCGACTGCACTAGTTAGGGGGCCTTAATACCTCAGGCTCAAGACACCCCCCCCCCCTCCTTGTCCTACACTGAAAGATATTACAGGCTGTAGATAACGACCAAGATTTTTTTAATATCACCATGCAAAGTACACATCGCCATCTTGTCTCGCATGATCAGTATGCATGTCTTAGATAGAAACTACATATGACTTTTTAATGACAGTGTATGTTTTCAGATCGAACCGTCCAGCAACTATAAATGGCATGCAAACGTTTGAAGTCGCTAAATGAGACGGTGCAACATGCTGTCTGGAAACATCACGTCCAATGTGACGTTCATTTTCTTTCATAAACGAGACAGTTGTTCACAAATTAGACAGCGTACCATAGCTTGCTGTCAGGCATCATTACTTTCAGCCCGTATCATGGTTTTCTGTGGAGTTGACTGTCAAGTGTCAGACGAGTGGAGAGAGATGTGATGGCTTCAGGCCATTAGGGAATATGTGGTCCCATTATTTGTGAGTGAGGGTGTGTGTATGCCTGAATGTCTGTCTGTCTGTCTGTCTGTCTGCCTCTGTTGAATATATATGTAAATGTGTATGTATGTGCCTGTCTGTACATCCATGTTTGTAGTACATATACATATAAGTTCGTATATGTGTATGCATCCGTAAGAACGTACGGAAGAAAGGGCAGAAGGAAGGAAGGACGGGGGAGGGACGGATTCTGACTGTATGACTGTGCGTGCTTGAGTCTGTCTGTCTGTCTGTCTGTCTGTCTGCCTGCCTGCCTGCCTGCCTGCCTGTCTGTGTGGGTGTTTTGTGTGTATGCATGCATGTCAAAAAAGGCAAAACCCAGCTACTGAAAAGCTGCCTTACTCTTAATCTAGTTCATTTGCCTTCATAACATAAGAAAAACTAGAAAACAGAAAAACTG